>CM034538.1:2525799-2557772 GCA_020002185.1 Paraescarpia echinospica | reverse complement strand
AACAGCATTTGCCACTTTTCAGACCATTTGATCAACCTATCAAGATCATCTTGTAAATGCTGTCTGTCTCCATCACTTTTAATCCTTCTAAACACTTTTGTATCATCCGCAAAATTTAACACCTTGCTTGTTATATCATCGTCCAAATCGTTGATATATATTAAGAATAATATAGGTCCTAGTACTGATCCCTGTGGTACCCCACTCAATACCGATTTCCAGTTTGAAGCCTCCCCATCAACTACTACACGTTGTCTTCTGTCATTCAGCCATTTTTCTATCCAGTTTATTATACCATTTCCTATGCCATGGGCCTTTAGCTTAAGGAGTAATCTTTGATGTGGTACTTTGTCGAAAGCTTTTTGAAAATCTAAATAGATGATATCTACTGGTGATCCCTCATCTACCCACCTAGTGATGTCTTCCAAAAAACATAACATATTGTTAATATGCTAATGCTCCATCACCTCCATACCCCACCTCCACTCCCTACTGATCCATCACCTCCATACCCCACCTCCACTCCCTACTGATCCACCACCTTCATACCCCACCTCCACTCTCTACTGGTCCATTACCTCCATACCTCACCTCCTCTCCCTAATGCTCCATCACCTCCATACCTCACCTCCTCTCCCTAATGCTCCATCACCTCCTGGGTCCATACCCCACCACCTGTCATTACTGATCCATCACCTCCAAACCCTACCTCCTCTCCTTATTGCTCCATCACCTCCATATCCCACATCCTCTCCCTACCACTCCATTACCTCCATACCCCACCTCTACTCCCTACTGCTCCATCACCTCCATACCCCACCTCCTCTCCCTACTGATCCATCACCTCCATACCATACATCCACTCCCTACTGATCCATCACCTCCTTACCCCACCTCCATTCCCTACTGATGCATCACCTCCATACCCCACCTCCACTCCCTACTGATCCATCACCTCCAAAACCCACCTCCACTCCCTACTGATCCATCACCTCCATACTCCACCTCCACTCCCTACTGATCCATCACCTCCATACCATACCTCCACTCCCTACTGATCCATCACCTCCATACCCCACCTCTGCACCCTACTGATCCATCACCTCCATACCCCACCTCCACTCCCTACTGATCCATCACCTCCATATCCCCCACTCCCCACTCACTTGGCATAAGCCTTCTCAATGAATGGTGTCCAGAACTCTGTGTTCTCTGCGGAGTGCATGAAGACCAGCTTGTTATAGTATGTGGGCAGTCTGTCATCCACGATCACCTCCACCCACTCGCCATACTGCCAGAACATGAAGCAGAACACCCCGCAGTAGTCCTTCTGGAAGCTCTGGTTGGGCGGCACGACACGGTACAGCAAGTCCTTGTGACCACACAGCGACGACACCGCCGCCAGCAGCCAGCAGTCACCTGTTTGGTCACATGGTACGTCACATGATGTCGTCATCGCACATGGTAATTTGGTGGGACAATCATTACGCTGACATAATGAAAGATCAAACAAAAGTAAACATCGCTATCTATGAATCAATACACTGACATTGTATTATTGTATGTGCATCTCCTCCTAGGTGCCATGGTGTATCTGCCTCTTGTACATGCATCGCCTCCTAGGTAACACAGTGTATCTGCCTCTTGTACATGCATCTCCTCCTAGGTGCCACGGTGTAACTGCCTCTTGTACATGCATCTCCTCCTAGGTGCCACGGTGTACCTGCCTCTTGTACATGCATCTCCTCCTAGGTGCCACGGTGTACCTGCCTCTTGTACATGCATTTCCTCCTAGGTGCCACGGTGTACCTGCCTCTTGTACGTGCATCTCCTCCTAGTTGCCACGGTGTACCTGCCTCTTGTACGTGCATCTCCTCCTAGGTGCCACGGTGTACCTGCCTCTTGTACGTGCATCTCCTCCTAGGTGCCACGGTGTACCTGCCTCTTGTACGTGCATCTCCTCCTAGGTGCCACAGTGTACCTGCCTCTTGTACGTGCATCTCCTCCTAGGTGCCACGGTGTACCTGCCTCTTGTACGTGCATCTCCTCCTAGGTGCCACGGTGTACCTGCCTCTTGTACGTGCATCTCCTCCTAGGTGCCACGGTGTACCTGCCTCTTGTACATGCATCTCCTCCTAGGTGCCACGGTGTATCTGCCTCTTGTACGTGCATCTCCTCCTAGGTGCCATGGTGTACCTGCCTCTTGTACGTGCATCTCCTCCTAGGTGCCACTGTGTACCTGCCTCTTGTACGTGCACCTCCTCCTAGGTGCCACGGTGTACCTGCCTCTTGTACGTGCATCTCCTCCTAGGTGCCACTGTGTACCTGCCTCTTGTACGTGCATCTCCTCCTAGGTGCCACGGTGTACCTGCCTCTTGTACGTGCACCTCCTCCTAGGTGCCACGGTGTATCTGCCTCTTGTACATGCATCTCCTCTTAGGTGCCACGGTGTACCTGCCTCTTTTACACGCATCTCCTCCTAGGTGCCACGGTGTATCTGCCTCTTGTGCATGCATCTCCTCCTAGGTGCCACGGTATATCTGCTTCTTGTACGTGCATCTCCTCCTACGGTGTATCTGCTTCTTTCTATATTCATTTTCTTTTCGGCCTTTGGTTTTCCAAGGCGAGATATTTGAGAAAAAAAACAATAATTATTCACAGCAGTGTTTCCCTGGGTAAAATGGTGGGCGAGGTGGTAGGGGTGGGCTATGCGATGCCACAGGTGCGATGCATTGTTAGGGGGTTTCGGAGATTTGTTGAACTAGTTTTAAAATGGTGCATTCTAAGATGTTTTAACCTTTACTCATGAATATAGAGGGGAAGATATGACACAACAAGACACTACTTATAAATGTTGTAACCATGATTAATAAAAGTCAGTAATCATGATTTCCACTAGCGCAAACCGAGTCGCTATTTGGGCTTGAAAATGGTCCAGATTCAATACAAGTGCCGACTATTGAATAGGATGCACTGTTATATTTGGGCTTCAAATGGGTCCGGATTTGACACAAGTGCCGACTAGTGACATAGTGCCATCAGCCTGCACGGTTTTTACTCCCACCACCATCATAAACCAGAAATTCAACATCAGCTACACCAGCATTATGATTTAACGTGGGCACATACTATAATAGTAAAACTGAGCGCAAAAGACATCTTAGTTCAGCTATCGTTTTCTTTGTTTTTTCTCCGAGGTTCACATGTCTACTAAACAGTGGAGGATAGATTAGCGGCTTGCTTATCATTAATATTCATGAAGTAATGACGTTTAACTTCGCACATGCTCTGTCGTTGACGAATGAACGACTTACATTTAGTGGTGGGTGTCAAGTGTTGTTTTATCTTTATTTTCCAAGAAAATGTGAAGGTTTTTTCCATTGTTGCATTGACTTTGTTGAATTTGCATTTCTTTTTTTCTTGTTTCTTTCAGTGAAGCTTTTGAACAGTTTTTGTTTTAAAAAATTTCAATTTTTGTCTAGCAATATCCATTAATATAAATTGAATAACAGGTCTATTCAGTTACTGTATTTATGAATCGCTATAATAATTTAATAATATATATTCTATATATCCAATCTCTAATTCATTTAGCCATCCAACCATCACCCGTCCATGTTCATTAGAAAATCATTACAACCAGAACCTGCAAATAAAGATGGATGAGACTGTTCGCAGAGCAGCTCTGCAAATAAGGGCAACAGTTGCCACTATTCACTGAGCAGCTCTGCAAATAAGGGCAACAGTTGCCACTATTCACTGAGCAGCTCTGCAAATAAGGGCAACAGTTGCCACTATTCACTGAGCAGCTCTGCAAATAAGGGCAACAGTTGCCACTATTCACTGAGCAGCTCTGCAAATAAGGGCAACAGTTGCCACTATTCACTGAGCAGCTCTGCAAATAAGGGCAACAGTTGCCACTATTCACTGAGCAGCTCTGCAAATAAGGGCAACAGTTGCCACTATTCACTGAGCAGCTCTGCAAATAAGGGCAACAGTTGCCACTATTCACTGAGCAGCTCTGCAAATAAGGGCAACAGTTGCCACTATTCACTGAGCAGCTCTGCAAATAAGGGCAACAGTTGCCACTATTCGCAGAGCTGTGATGTCACTGCTCTGCGAATTAGGAAAAGAGTTGCCGCAATTCGCAGAGCGGTGACGTCACAACTGTGCGACTAAGAAGCAGGTAATAAAGAGTGTTTACTAGCTGCTATGTGTGTCGTTATAGTTTTGTAAATGCGTGTTACGTTTCTATGGCATGTGTAAAAAATGTTCGTGCTATTTCTGCGTAAATATTGATAAATTATATCAACATTGAAGCCTTTGCCGAGCAGCCGTGCTATTTCTGTGGACAGTTGCTCACCGGACAGTTGCTCACCAGTGAAATGAAAAGGCGGACATTGCAAAGATCGACAATAATTCTGGTATTCGGCTTCTCGCTGCTATAACTGCGACGTAATTGTTTGTAAACGTAATGTTTGTGCGACTACGTTAAGTATGTTTTGCCTTAATTTGTTTTTATGGGATGGCTTTTACCGTCAAAGTAATGCTTTATGTTACCGTCAAAGTAATGCTTTATGTACTTGTAAAAGGAAATGCAAACTTAATTCTCAAGTATTTCACAATGTTCCCTAACAACAGGTGACCCAGCACGCACCATTCAGACGGGTAATGGTTCAGATAATGAATTCCCACACACCTCTTGCTTGCTCAGCAAGTATTGTTGTATAGTTGCCTCAATTGTGTTAGCCGGATATCGCAAACGGAGTGGCTCTCCAAAATGGTGGGGTGATCTCCAAGCTAACATTATTGTGGGTGTCGTGTTGATGACACATGAACGACTTACATTGATTGGCTGGGATTATCATTCCTGTGTGTGTTGTTCTATATATGAGTTTGTTTACTGTAACATATGTTATTGTTACAGGGTCTTGTTTTGTTCTATATATGAATTTGTTTACTGTAACATATGCTTTTGTTACAGGGTCTTGTTTGGCGAATAGTGTTGAAATCTGAGCCGTCTCCTAACGTTACAGTTATATTTGAGTTTTGTGGGGAAATGCCCACGTACATATCTCCCTGCGAAATAATGACCACTTCGTTGACGACAGAGTACGCGGACTTCATTAATATTACTTCATGAATATTAATGAAATCCGCCAATATTACATGAATGCTAATATGTTGAAACTTCGCAATGGGTTACCATTAGAGACACCAGGGATGCTGTGGGAAAATTCCGTGATTGGACAACTGACAAGTGATGTCATTCATCTTATCCAATGGAGTTAATTCCAAGAGGTAAATCCTAACCGGCCCTGAGAGACATTAAGACAACTAAAAGATGTTGCTACAAATCTGTGATTTTGCAGGAATATAAGTGACTTTGGGGTGTCATTTTGCGCCACTCGCCGATGCTTAATTGCAAAAGAACGGGGGAAAAAATGGGTGCACGAAATAGCTACGAGGCAGCAATTTTTGCATATTTAGGGCGATGTGACTTAGATATATGGCGAGGCAAAAGCATTCACATGGATTAACACACTAAATATACATATATGACACTTTGATGAAAGATGACAGTATTTCTTTGCTGGAGTCTAATACAGTACGGACCATAATTCCCTCTGGTAGACCAAGTACTCGAGTCAAGGTGAACCTACCAAGTTCTCCCTGCTTGACATCAAAGCGACTTGCTCCTCCAACAAACAGATGCGGCTTCTCAACGAAATCCTGAAAGCAACAACAAACAACATTACACGTATGGACAAACAACATTACACGTATGGACAAACAACATAACATGTACGGACAAACAACAACATCACACTAAGGTCAAACAACATCACGCTTATGGTCGAACAACAAACATCACACTAAGGTAAACAACATCACGCTTATGGTCGAACAACAAACAACATCGCACTAAGGTCAAACAACATCACGCTTATGGTTGAACAACAAACAACATCACACTAAGGTAAACAACATCACGCTTATGGTCGAAAAACAAACAACATCACACTAAGGTCAAACAACATCACGCTTTTGGTCGAACAACAAACAACATCACACTAAGGTCAAACAACATCACGCTTATGGTCGAACAACAAACAACATCACACTAAGGTCAAACAACATCACGCTTATGGTCGAACAACAAACAACATCACACTAAGGTAAACAACATCACGCTTATGGTCGAACAACAAACAACATCACACTAAGGTCAAACAACACCACGCTTATGATCGAACAACAAACAACATCACACTAAGGTCAAACAACATCACACTAAGGTCAAACAACATCACGTTTATGGTCGAACAACAAACAACATCACACTAAGGTAAACAACATCACGCTTATGGTCGAACAACAAACAACATCACACTAAGGTCAAACAACATCACACTAAGGTCAAACAACATCACGCTTATGGTCGAACAACAAACAACATCACACTAAGGTAAACAACATCACGCTTATGGTCGAACAACAAACAACATCACACTAAGGTAAACAACATCACGCTTATGGTCGAACAACAAACAACATCACATTAAGGTAAACAACATCACGCTTATGGTCGAACAACAAACAACATCACACATATGGACAAACTAAATGACTAACTTGACAGTGTAAAATTATCATAGAGAAACAAGTTAACAACGTGTGTCTGTTAAGGCAGCCTCACCCAGCACTTACAGGGGCAAAGGGGAGAGTAACAACAACACTGTTTTGAACTAGAGAGGGCGCTCAAGTGACAGACACTGGACAGTCTGTGGAGAGGAGTGACTGGGGTTTGAATCCTACTACTGGCCACTGTTTTAAAAATTAGGCAGTTTCGTTCACTGAATCTAGAGAAGATAAACACTGTTTGGAGTTCAATATTATAAGTCAGGAGGATTACATAAACCTGTTTGCAGCGTTACTGCTGCATTTTTGATAGACCCGTCACACATTCCAATGTAATTGCTTCCAGGCATCAGCCTCATTGTCAGCCCATCACAAAATGCTAACAGTGTAGTTTATTATTTCTTGAACATAAAATCATAAAATTATTAAAACCACTGTACCATTGTCAGGCCATCACAAAATGCTCAAACTGGTATGGTGGTTTTAATAATTTTACGATTTTAAGTTCAAGAAATAATAAACTGCAATTAACCTGACATTATTTATCTTAACAAAGAATGAAAAACATCTTTCGCTTGTTGTTATAGACTCTGACCTACAATTTCAACATAGTCATTTAATATTTGTACTAAAAAATGTACATGTTTAATTAAGATATTTGCTAGAAAATGCACGAAGGTGGAAGACATCTAGACGCCACAGGTCAGCATCCAGAGAACAATTGGTCACCCAGGGTAATCTGAGCCAAGTGGCGGATGGAGAAATCAATATACTCAACCTAAGACTGCACTGGTTCTGAAAGAAAATTGCCAGGCCATGGTCAGGGGATAATTATCTGGTCAGTCTCTCACATGGCTGAACAGAATGTATACTGGACATACAGGAAGTGAAGTCCAGGGGGTCAGTTACTGGACATACAAGAAATAATGTCCAATCAATTACTGGAATGTGTGCATTCGTAGGTGTAACTGTCCACAGCTGTATATCAGACACTATCTGCATTTTAAAATATGCAAGTTGTTATGTACAATGGAAGTTTGATTATATAAAAGATCGTTTATCCAAATATTGTCATACAAATGTATATATAAATATATTTTATTTTATTATTATTATAGAAAAAATTATCCTGACCATTTGACCACAATACCACCTGTGAACACTATAACAAACAGGACAGTAGGTGTATTTTCTATTCTGATATCATCATAAAATCACATAGTTTTCGTAATTGTTAGCATCAACAGACCTGTGCAGCTAATTCTAGTATTTATTTAAATTTACTTTGTGACCATTAATTTGGATAAGAACGACGGAAAATATAGAACAAGCATTCAACAGTTATGTCAATGTAAATACACTCTCTGGTCACACTGCATGCTTAGTGTATAGTCTGCTATGAAGGAGACAGTCAGCTCCCTGAAGTAGACATTAGCAGGAGCTACACACACTACACTAACCATCCCTCCTCCCGCGGGAGAGGCCAGAGACAGGCAGTTATTGGAACAACATTGAGGCAGCAGAGATGCATGTTTCCAGGATGCCTGCTTCGAGTTAATCGCTGCATAGACGGATGCCCAGCATATGAGGAAATCAACCGTTGGAAGATAGTGGGTTGTCAGTGGCATCGTTTACTGACAGTGACAGGCGGCCATAAACCACACTGTACTGAGGCCTTGCACTCGGCACTAATGGAATCAAACATGATTCATAGCAGTGATCGATTAACAACCAACTACAGCGCATAAGCAATGTATAGTGAAACAATAATTAAACAAAATAGTGCAATTTCCTTAAAAGCGCAATGCATTTTCTAAGACAAATGCATGAAATAATATAAATACAAAAAAATGTGTAAAAAAATGCACATAAAAACATACAAACTGATAAAAACCAGGAAAATGAATATAAATGTACAGTAACATAAATAATAACAACTAGAAATGTTTATTCTTCGCGTCTTGTGTACCCCAGCTGTCACCAACAATTGTACACAGTAGCAGCCAGAGATCCCGGAGACCACATATGTTCTATATAGCAATGCATCAAAGGAATCCATACTTGACCAACTGCTATGAACTGACCCGACCATGGCTCTGGCCCGGGCAACCAGCCTGGTCAACACTGCTTGGACAGACACAGTGGTGGTGTCAACGGTACTGGGAATCAAGTTTGATTTTCATAACTGATCATCAATTGGGCCAAACCAATCAATGATTGATTACATAGTCGGTTTGTGGGCAGCCATTCTAGGAAACATTTGGTCGCTGGGTGGCAGTATTTGCATCAAGTATTGGTGCCATTTATTTGGTTGTAATTGACATAAACATACGACACTAAAGTGACTTATTTGTAATAATCACCGCAGGAAAATTATCGAATGACTCCATGATGTTTATACATTTTAATGCATTGCGTATTCCTGGTCTGTAACGTGAGGTTTTTGAACAAGCTATAATTATAACAGTTTTGTCCAATGGCATCTTTTCACAAAACGTCTTTTGGTCATAATTATGGTAATAATACATATTTCAATCAAAACAATTTGTTATGCATTCGAACATAAGATTGTGATCGATTAATCGATCAGAAGCAAGAACCAACCAACCATTGACAAAATCATTAATCTTTTATTTTTACCTTTTAATGAGAACAACACTAGATGGCACCACCTCACAAGTATAACGGTTTAATAGAGCTTATAACCTGACACATAGTGGGGGCAGTGAGAAGGACTTGTGTAATACATGTATGTAGATCTGATGTTACATGCTTTTTATTGCATGATTCATAGCATGTGTGTATAGCAAGTATGTGTGCATTCATGTATGTGGCTGGTTTCAGGACAAGGCACGTTAATGCCAATCCAGGAGAAATTTCTTAATGGGCTCAATTTCAGAATTGAACTATACAAGTTGTGTTTCATTTCTGGCTATCAGTTGTTTTACTTTTTTTATTTTTAATACATTTCATTAATACCATGTTCTAGTTTTCGTTTACAGTCAAAGGATGGAACACATAAGTGAACAGTTCTATAAAAAAATAATATCTAGCTTATTGTAACTGGATAATTTAGTCAATCAAGGCCTGATATCTACCATGATTATATTGTCGTACTGCATCAATCATGATTCATTCTAAGTGTATTGCATAACTTTACTCTCGGATAAGTTTAGCCAGAATGCAACTAGGCAATAATATGATAAGGTTCCTAGAGAATGCAATGGATTTGGCATTATTTCTACCCTCCCAATATCCTCTGAGTGGTGCATGCAAGTAGCTGGCAGGATGCACTCAAGGGCAGAGAAACACACATGAAGGAGTTTTACTGAAATAGACCAAACTGTTACCATGGCAATATTCTAGGTTAATCAGTGAGGGCAAACACTGAGCTTATGTGCAGTAGAGACTAGTGTCTGACTGCAGGGAACATGCCAGCCTGTCAGCCCTGCTATTCCCAGAGTACTTTCACCTGGCATGACCAACTCCCTCTCTCTCTCTCTCTCTCTCTCTCTCTCTCTCTCTCTCTCTCTTCTTCCCTATTCCTCCCTCCCTCCCTTCCTCCCTCCCTCCCTCTCCCTCCCTCCCTCCCTCTCTCTCCCTTCCTACCTCCCTATCTCTCTCCCTCCCTCCCCTTTCTGTCCCTCCCTCCCTCTCCTCTCTCTCTCTCTCTCTCTCTCTCCCTCCCTCCCCTTTCTCTCCCTCCCTCCCTCTCCCTCCCTCCCCCTTTCTCTCCCTCCTTCTCTCTTCCTCTCTCCCTCTCTCTCCTGTCTCCCTCTCTCCCTCCCTCCCTCTGTCTCTCCCTTCCTTTCCTCCCTCCCTCCTTCCCTCCCTCCCTCCCCCTCCCTCTCTCTCTCGCTCTCTCTCTCTCCCTCCCTCCCTCTCTCTCTCCCGCCTTCCCTCCCTCCCTCCCTCCCTCCCTCCCTCTCACCCTCCCTCCCTAATATGGTCACCTTGCCACTGAGGTCAGTTTGGTCCAATGCCTCAGGTGACCTTAATAGCGAGGTTCCATTTACCATTCCAAGTTGTAATATTCAAATGTGCGGTTTTTGTACAACATATTTTAATACCAAGAAATGTAATTGAAATATATATTTTACCTTTGCATTTAGTCAAATTAGTGCAGTACATGTTGAAACTTCCACCTACTAGAGTAAATACACATCTCATTGTGGCTGACTAAGTTGTGCTCTGAGGTTCCATTAGCTACACTGTGGAATGTAATTACCACATTATCTAGCCAGTGAAAAGGTTAACACAATCGCCTTATAATCAAGACAGAACTAATTGGTTTGACTTCTTATGGGTAAATCCGAATTCAGGTTTATTCATCCCATGCAGTATCCACGGTAGGCGAGATGTAACTTGACCGGTACTTAGATGCAGGTTCCTTCCCCGATTCTGGGAGGCTGTTATAGGTATGTGGTGAAACTGGGTCAGGGAAGGAGGCATTGTTTATGGCTGTTAGCCCTGTGTACCCTGCCTGCCTGTCACAGCCTCTCCCAGCCCATCTGGGGCAGCCAGGTGATTAAGAATGACAATTCTAACCCTTGTGTACTGAACTGACCAGACCTGTCTCTACATTCTGGGTAGGAAGTGATGGACAATCATCTCCCGACAATGCATCTTAAAATGAGTTTCTGCACTTGGTTATAATGTAGCTAGCTCTTCCTCCAAAAAATATATATTTCTCATTGATCACCAATCTTATTTTGGTGGCCAGACTTTTGTAAAAGGGGTATTTATCATAACGACCATTCAGTGTCAAGGTTAAATGAGTGTTATTTAATTCTTCTAATCTCAAATGGGAATTGCAGTTTAACAATTATTGGTCACACTTTCAAGAACATTGGCTGAATCACTTGGCATGGTGAGGACACAGACGTAAGGATATCCCAAACATTTGTTGGCACCAACTACATGAGGAGTATACATGGGTTACTGTTTACAGACACGCATGTTTGGAAATACATCTGATCTAGCAAACACGAAACAAAAAACATCAGTTTGGCACTCTAATGTAGTGCTGACATTGGCTTTATGCACAGCTGTCACAGATTCCGATATTTTGTTCCCACCCAGCCTGGTCCTACACCGTATGAAGTCCTGCATTCTGCCAGGTTCATGCTGTTGCTTTAGTTTTTTATAAACAGTCTTCGGAAGAATTTCTGACATATGTTTCTAGGTATATATAACCAACTGTTCCTTGTATGTAACCTCCCTGGGAACAGCCTTGTGGGCCCCAGGCAGGGAAGGAGGTTAAACAAGCCAATTAACCACTGCTGGTTGATTGCTGGAATGTTTTGTAAAACTGGCGGTGTCAGAGACTCAGAGTGGAATGGGTGCTAGCTTGATCTCTACTCATGACTCTGGATGACTCTAAGGCCAATAGATACACAGCCTGCATGCACACACATGAATGCACGCACACAAACACGAACACATATACATACAAACACACACATATTCAATCTGCACACACACACATGCACGCATGCATGCACACATACACACACACACATACACACATTCAACCTACACACACAGCCTGCATGCACACATACACATATGCATGTTCATACTTACTCATGCATGCAGTGCACACACGGGTAACACGGGCAACACGCACACACACCATACAACCTGCAAGCACAGCACGCATAGTTGAACAATGCAGAGCATACGAGGCTATAATTTGCAGACGAGATAGTATCAAGGATATCTGCAGGAGTTGTGGCAGTGGCCCTGTTCCCTGTGCTCTCACTCAGCAGACATATATTTTCTCCATCCTCCATTAAACACTGGCTGCTGCATTCACTGCACCCCCTGATCCATGTCCCACCCACTCCCACAGCAGGCCTCATTCCATCTTTCCCTCTCCTATCACTCCAACATGCTTCCCCTTTGATCCCTCTACCTGTCTTTCCCTCTCCTATCACCCCACACGCTTCCCCTTTGATCCCTCTACCTGTCTTTTCCTCTCTTGTTACACACTCCCTGATGGTCTGATACAATTCCATCACATTGGATTTTTGTATATATTTTTTATGATAACATAAGTTATATAAATAAATGAATACTGCCTGGTTACAGGACACTGTAAAATGCAAGAATAAAATGTTAAAACAAAAACATTCTGTGTCGAAACTGATATGATTTTCCATAAATCCCACGCAGTAAATTTGTAATATAGCATGGCCAATCAGCGCCACTGTTGTGGTGACATCAAACTGCACGTGTTTCATCTGCATTATGAAAATATCAGGAGAAAAATAAATCACTGCAGTTTTTGCCACATGCGTAATAGCAACATACCACTTAAATTACACAATTCCCCATTACAACGTCATGTGTTTTAAATATGGATGGCATATAATTACAATGAATTACAATTTAGGGAAATCAAAATACAGAACATTACAACATTTTATAACAATATTACAACTGTTGCTTTTCAATGTGTTTCAGAATTCAGATGTTATGTATTTCATAAGAAAGAAAGCCATGCTGATTGTGACCAGATTTCTGTCCTGCAATGACGTTGTTGCCTAGATATCGTCACATTGGACTGGAAATGTAATATTCACCAATCACTGCTAAAAAAATAGCCAAAATACATATTTTTAGTCACCACATAACTCTGTTCATTTCAATCACACTGAAGATTAAATTCATTATTTTTGTAATTCACGATACACGACTACAGCTTGCCTTAGTCCCTCTGTCATAGAAATAACAAAACAAGACGTTCATATGGAAACACAACTGGACGAAATCGAACAATTCTCAAGACGAGACTGTTTGGTTATAAATGGATTGTGCCAGAGTGTTACCTGGCTATTATCAGATATTTTTTTCTCGCGTGACTGCGCGAACAATGCAGCAATGTGTGTTACCTGGCTATCATCAGGCACTATCTTCTTGTATGACTGTGCAAACAATGCATCAATGCCAGTGCGTTATCTGACTATCATAAGGTATTTATAACTGAAATGGACTACATCTAACTGAAAAGTCACTTGCATACTCTACTCTATGCGACCTTTATATGTATGAATGTTTTTTGGGGGGGTTTTCTTTACACATTTTTCTTTTTTTTCTGTTTTTTCTTTTTGAAATGTTCATTTACACATTTTTACTTTTCTCAATTATGATAAGTTTAAAATGAACTAATGGGGAGCATGCGACATCTCCTTTAAATGTACTATTCAGATGCGTGCGCGTTATATGCGTTTTATATATGATTTTGCCAAAATGTGTTTTTGTTAACAGTAAATTGGTCTTGTCATGCTGTTTAATTTGATTAATTTGACAAGCAATGTTTTATTTTAAATATGATCAATACTGAACGTTTGTTAGGAAGTTACGGTGGTATAGAAAATAATTCTTTAAATCATATTTTTAAGAATGATACAAATGATGAAGATGGTGAATTAAATGTAATTCACCAGTCATTATATTTTAATGATGACGACTTAATTAATCACATAAAAAACAAACAGGACAAATTTACAATACTAAGTCTAAACTGTCAATGTTAAAATGCAAAAATTGATGAAATTGTTAATAAGCTATACTTAGAAACAATAATTGTAAAATCAACACTCTTTGTTTACAAGAAACGTAGCTTATGGATGATTCTGATACCTCCTTATTACAAATTGATGGTTACAATTTAATATCACAAGGCAGAATATGTAGTGGTCACACTGGCCTAGCAATATATCTTGATAAAAATTACAACTATAAACTGTTAGATATTTATACAAAGTCAAACATATGGGAAGGACAATTTATTGAAATAACATCAAACACTGTCAAGAAAAAAATCATCCTTGGAAATATATACCGACCTCCTAGAGATGTCATTGAGAATTACCAAACATTCATAGAAGAATTATGGCCTAAATTAGATCATCTGCAAAACCTAACTGGTGAAGTAATACTAGCCGGATATTATAATATTGATATACTTAAAATAAAAGAAAAAACATAATATGTGAATATTTTGATACAATCACAGCAGATGGTTTCTTTCCTAAAATTACTTTACCAACATGTTTTTCAAATACTAACTGCATGCTCATTGATAATTTTCTATGCAAACTCTCAGTCTTTTTAAATCAACAGCCGATATTTTAATCAGCAGCATTTCTTATCACTTTCCGTATTTCATATGCCTTGATTGCAATGCAACTGTTACAAATGTCCCTAAATTTATCAGAATTAGACAACAAAATACTGAAAGCCTTGAACTTTTAAAAATAGAATTGATGCGTTCAAATATTTATAATAAACTAACCAAGGATAGAGATACTAATCCCAACGACAATCACAACCTCCTTGATGAAACTATTACTACTGCTATGGATAGATTCTTAACTATTAAAGTCATTAAATATAATAAACACAAACACAAAATGTCATGTTGGATTACACAAGGTATCATTAGATCAATAAAACTTACAGATAAATTGTATTCAAAACTTAAACATACTTATATAGGTACAGCAGAATGTTTTGCTCAATGCAAATTTTCATACATATAATAAAATTCTTAAAAGAAATATTAGATTAGCCAATTAACAAGCATATTATCAATCCAGTTTTGAAAGAAATAAGCACGATATTTAAAAAACGTGGTCTATGATTAAAGAAATGATTTTTTAAAAAGACAGGGAAAGAAACATTTCCTGATTTCTTTCAAATTGATGGTGAAACAGTAACTGACAAGACTATTATTGCAAATAAATTTAATTCAGTTTTCATCAATATTGGTTCTACACTTGCATCGCAAATAACCAATACTGGAGATAACTCTTACAAAGACTATTTAACAGAGAGACGTATACAGACTTTCAACTTTAAGCCAATAGACAATAGTACAACGATTAGCATAATTGATCGCTTACATCAAAAATCTAGCTGTGGTAAAGATGGTCTATCAACCAAATTACTAAAGCTAATTAAAACTGAAATAAGTGAAGCAGTCGCTCTAAATCATTAACCAATCAATAACAACTGACATATTTCCAGATAAATTAAAAATTGCTAAAGTTATTCCACTTTTAAAAAATGGTGATGAGACAATCTTTGATAATTATCGTCCAATTTCAATCTTACCAGCTATTTCCAAGATATTGGAAAGATTTATGTTTAATCAAATACACGAACATTTTAATTCCAATAACTTATACTATGAGAAATAATACGGGTTTAGGGAAAACCATTCTACGGAACTTGCCACTCTAGAAATAATAGACAGAGTTGTCCAACAACTTGACCAATCAGCAACTCCAATAAACATATACCTAGACCTTTCTAAAGCATTTGACACAATTGATCATAACATATTATTACAAAAACTAAATTATTATGGAATAAATGGCGCAGCACTAGATCTATGTAAAAACTACTTACACAACCGTAAGCAATATGTTGACATTGGCGCTTACAAGTTGGAAGAAGCTGCCATAAACACTGGTGTCCCACAATGGTCTATTTTAGGACCCTTTTTACTTTGAATAAGTTCCAATCTCCGGATGGCCAAGTCCAAAATAAAAACATAAATAAAGAATTAGAAAATATATGCAGGTGGCAAAAGGCAAACAAACTTTCTCTTAACATTAAAAATACTAAATTCATGGTATTTCACATGCCCCAAAAGGAAATCGAACTCGATGGGACAAAAATAGTGTATGAGTACATGATTTAAATATTTTTGGTATCATCATAAACCAACACCTAAATTGGGACAGCCATATAAACAAAACACTGAATAAAATCAATAAAATAATGTACTATCCTAAGAATATATTATCTATAATGTATAATTTGCTCATTCTTCCCAAAATTAATTATGGCATATTGGTGTGGAGTGATCAAGCCCATCGCATTTTTAAACTTCAAAAGAAAGCATTGCAAATAGTTACTTCAAGTAAATACAATTCTCACACAGATCCCATCTTCAAAGAATGTAAATTTCTTAAGCTGGATGACATCTATAGACTCCAACAGCTCAAATTGTATTACAAATTGATCAACAAGCTTATACCAGAATACTTCAGTCGTATTCCATACACATACAACTTTGCAATTCACCAATACAACACACGTGATAAAAACAATTTATTTATTCCCAGAGTTAATCATCAATATGCAAAAAAGTACATCAGACACAACATTATACAAACTGTTAATATCATCCTTGATCAAATTTCTACACATAGTTTATATGTTTTTTCCAGTTAAAAAAAAATTACTTTATCAAGAATTATGAATCATGTTGTCATATTTCTAACTGTTACATCTGTCATTCCTAAACAAGACATGACTTTGCATTTGTTTAAACTAATTTATGTATATACTATGTATACACATATATGAATGCATATATAGTTGATCACGTAATAATCATATAATTATGTTACATCTGTGGGGTGGCTCCCATGATAGCGACATATAATTGTCTTAATGGGAGCCTCTCTGACCTTACAATGAATATTGTATTGTAGTTTATGTGCTTATGATGGTCAAAATAAATACTGTCTGTCTGTCTGTCTGTCTGTCTGTCTGCCTGTCTGCCTGTCCAAGATGGATCTGCCAGATTTGGCTGTTACAGGTTGTAAGTGAACAGGCCCCGTGCAGCTGTGGCAAAGCACTGACCTGTATTTTATTCTACCTGTGGCTGTCAGCTGTAAGATGGGCCTGTCAGTGTTGCCAAGATCAAATAGATGTCTTGTGGCAGATAGCAATCTCTGTGTGGGTGTATGACAGTCTCACAGGGAGTTGTGGTTGGTTGCTACCACAAGGGATGGTGGCACTGCATGTTTTTTGGTGAATCATAGTTACAGATCATTAAGGGTTATGATGGAAGTAAAATGTTTACATGTTTACTGTTCACTGAAAAAAACAGCTCCACAAAACTAATTATAGTTATTGTTAAGATGTTTAACCTAGTTCCATTATCTGACATTGTGCCAACAGATTGGTGTATTGGGATCATTAAGCCTATATAATTATTATATAAACATAGCAGCAGACACTGGGACAGTGTGACTGCTACCTGGCTAAATGGATGCAATGGTGCTTTCAAGTTAGTTCTTCTGCCAACTATCCTTTTCACACAAGCCTATAGGTTTAGTAGCTGCCAGCACACTACTGAGCCTAAACTACCATGCAGGTGTGAAAAACGTGCTGATGTATTTGAACTTGATCCACTAATTAACTGTCCACCAAGCAGTAGCAGAGCAGTTTTAAAATAATAATAATCCACAAGTTAAGTGGCAGTGATCTTCCTTTTATCATTCATGTGATGTTTATTGTGAGCAGGGCGGACAAATGGTTATCATACGTAGACAGGTACAGAAAGAAACTAAAATTTTCTATAAAAAGAACCACATACCTAAACAAAGCGAATGTAATAGGTGAAGAACAGGCAGTGTTCAGATAGGGGTATTGGTTGAATTGTATTTGTCTTGACACAAAAGGCTTTATTGTGCTTTAACTATGTCAACTCTTCTAATGGTTGACATTTGGTTGTTTCAGGTGTCAACTATATTGTGAATCTGTAATTATTTGTTTATATTGATACAACTGATTTACACAGTACCATGTCTACACAAGGCATGGCAAGCGTAAACAGAACAGTAGAATGCATTTGATATAAATAAAGTGTAGGATATTTCACTCTATAGTTGTCCAGAATATTAATTTTCTATGTTTGTCACCTACAGGTGACAGAATATTAATTTTCTATGTTTGTCACCTACAGGTTTCTACAGACAATACATCTTTAACCAATAGACACCACAGTCACACCATTTTATAATAATTAAATGAACATCAAAATAAACACAACTTGCAATTATAGAAAATCAATAGTTTTGAAGATACAGTTTAAAAGTGTTAGGCAACTGTTCAGTCTAACAGGGGTCAAGTGTGTCTACTCTGCCTGGGTGCTGTGACCAATTAAAGATTAGTCAAGGTCTCAATGGCCTAGGCTGTAGAGATTAGTCACAGCTTTTGACTTTCTGGAACATTACACAACATCAACTGTTGGGGGGGGGTCTCACGGGCCCTTCTCAAAACCACATCACTAGATAATGTAAACCTTTTGCACTTTGGGGGCCCCTTAGGTGCCCTTAGAATGATTCAATCAAATACAGATTTCTTGTATATAGTGGCAGCACCACAAGATACATCTATGCAAAATTAGAAAAAAAAAGTTGCTGAACGGTTTCTGAGATCCGGCAGCTAATGGCGGACGGCGGACGGCGGACGGCAGACGGCGGACGCAGAGTGATGGCAATAGTCCCTAGGACCTTCGGCCAAAGGACTAAAAAGAAATGCAAATTCAACAAAGTCAATGCAACAATGGAAAAAACCTTCAAATTTTCTTGGAAAATAAAGATAAAACAACACTTGACACCCACCACTAAAATAGACACAAACAAGTATCGCCCTCTATCAAGTAGGAAACAGACGCTGTAGAAAGTGAGATCCAGTGTTGCTTATTACGTAAGACCTTTGAACCCCATAAGTCAGTGCAGCAACCTAAATATTCTACAAAGTTCATCTGTTGACCTACACGGGTCATGAGTTCACAGCACCAAGGTTCTTGAGAAAAAAAAACAGCAGGAGAAATTCTCAGGTAAGTATTGGAACTCTGCCACAGCGGCTGGGTGAGAGGAAACACCTGGTAGTCCCCCAGGCCCCCTAATCCCCCCCCCCGCTTCCCTCCACACCTGGATGTGGGTATAGGTTCCATCTGTGTCCAGTCATAAAAGGGTGGGGTCAATAAGCATCTGCTCATACAGAACTCAAGGAGGGCAAACAAGCTGAGTAGGTTGTAAGTTGTAACAGATTTTACTAGTACTAGTGAATACATTTAAATTGTGGGTGGGTTGATGGATGGATTGGTGAATGGATGGATGGGTGGGTGAATGGGTGGATGGGTGAATGGATGGATGGGTGGGTGAATGGATGGGTGGATGAATGGGTGGGTGGGTGGGTGGGTGGGTGGGTGGATGGGTGAATGGATGGATGGATGGGTGGATGGATGGATGAGTGAATGGATGGGTGAATGCAGGGTTGGTTTTTTGCTGGGCATAAAAGTATTTCTGCCGTGCCCAGGGCATAAATAGGGGAGAAACGTATTTCTGCCAGGCAGAAACAGTTGCTGCCCAGCAGAAATGGCAACAACAAGGGAATACATGCCATTGATAGGAAAGTGTGACTATTTTGTAGAATATGTTGTCAATATCTTTCTGTGCCTGTCTATGTGCAATCGGAATAAAAGTACGAGTACTGTACATTCACATGAGCACAAGTACATTTGTATAATAAAAGTACGAGTACATTCACATGAGCACAAGTACATTTGTATAATTAAAGTACGAGTACATTCACATGAGCACAAGTACATTTGTATAATAAAAGTATGAGTACATTCACATGAGCACAAGTACATTTGTATAATAACAGAGTTTTGTCTCTGCCTTGCAGTGCTCGCATTTCCCTATTGATTCCCTGGTTTTAATACAGTTGATACGAGTATTGTGTTAAATGTATGCTTACAATCTTGGGTGGGTGGGTGGGTGGGTGGGTGGATGGATGGATCGATGGATCGACGGATGGGTGGATGGATGTGTGGGTGGTTGGGTGGATGGATGGATGGATGGGCAGGTGGATGGATGGGTGGATGGGTGGGTGGATGGATGGATATGTGGATGCAGGCATGCATAGATCGGTGTGTGGGTGGGTGGATGGATGGGTTGATGGGCACATGGGTAGACTGATGGATGGAGAGACAGGCTAATAGATTGGTAATATTAAGCTATCTTAATTATTATATTCTAGAGAGATTGGGTTTGATATAAGGAAAAATCTGCAGATGTTGTAACCAAAACAAAACTACTAATTAAACAGTTCTGTCAATAATAATTTTATATAAAGCCAGTGAAAAAATATTCAGGATATGGTTATTTCCACAAAGGATGACAGATGTGTGCTGGAATTCTGCCACCACCCACATACAAGATGGTGCAGAGCCAAGTCAGAGATAAATTATCATCCATCATCAGTTAGTCAGAACTTTCCGAAACTGTACGATCATCTAAAAGTTAACTGGCAAGTAACATCCTCCCCCCTTCCAGTCCTTCTCTCCCTTTCTAAACACCCACAACACCAACATTGCACTACATTTAAAAAACAGTTTGTTTCTTCCCTTTCCTGCAAGAAAAGCTGCGGACATTTTAATTTAAATGGCAAAATCTTCATGAAAAAGAAGGTGGTCGCTAACCAGAAGAATTTGAAATTAGAATATTAGCTGTATTTTGAAAAATTGCAATATTATCAATGGAATATGGCTAAAATAATTGTATTGCTACAAGTCTTCTCATCAATCTTTAGTTACCACGCTCTGAGTACACAACATCCCAGAATCAGATCATCCTCTGTCGACTTAAAACACTCACACAACCATAACAGTTGTCTGTTGGGGTAGTGCATTACATAAACCATAACACAAATAGCTGCTGTCTATTGGAGGTAAGGCAGGCAGCAGGTTTATGTAAGCCAGCTTTATCTCAGAATTTCCAGGCACAATCAGGCATTAATAACGGCTCCTAGTACCCGGTTTCCATAGGCCCAAAAACATTCCTGGTTTATGACTCACATCTGTCATTTTTTAAGCTGTACACTGACATCTTCACTCAGAAACTTGTCCAGACAATTCAGACAATCATAGTGGCTGAAGGTGATAAAACCATCAAATATATGAAAAACAACCACAAATAGGCATATTTTTATCAAGTAACTTCCATCAGTCTGCTGCAGAACTGCATATAGACTTGTATTACTTTGTTTATAAGTAAGACAGCATTCTTGGTACCACTTAGAACTCCTAAGGTTCTGCAATATCACATAAATGAATAATAAAAATATTACTTTTACAAAAAGTATTATATATGTTACTGAGAATGCATATTGCATATTGGAGTAGGTTTGCTTATGTTACCTTCTTTGCAAATTGTTTACTTAGAGGTAAATAAAAAATCTTAAATTAAACATCAAAATTGTGATGATGGCAGTGTTCTGAAGAATTAATGTTTCACTGTCTATTTTACTGGACTCTTGACTTAGGCTATGCGCAGAATAGTATACCTTCTCTATATTAGTGTGTTTTAGTTTGCATTTGTTGAATTTCTTTCTTTTTACAGTAATTAAAAGGGATGTGAATGTGACGTTACCGGTGGCCTCTTCCACACGAAGGGGCGAGGGGGTCTTTGGCTGTAGAAGATGGAAGCATCGACGGCCGGGAAGTCCGGGTCCTCGAAAAGCACGCCGTTGGCAAGGCATTCTTTCTTGATCTCTGCGAATGACTTGCCCTGCACGTTCATGGTCCTGACAGGGGCAGAGCGGTTCGTCTTACGGTTACCCCATCCAGACGAGTATCTTCTTGCGCCGGACTCCATCGCGGTCTTCAGTCGTTGTCCGAGAGCCGCTGGCTGAGGCTGTTGAACAGATTGAGGTCGGTTTGGGTTTAGACTGAAATGACGATCGGGATTGAAATTCATGAAGTCATCCGCAGGCCGACTACCGCCTTGGTAATTCGTCGTCTGAGTGCGGACACGACCGTCGGTGTCGGTGTAGGACACTGTCTCCGAGACGTTCGACTCTTGCTGACCGCCACTGCTACTGGAGTAATAGACCGTCCGCGCCGTGGAGCGAGTAGAGTATTGTTGGTCGGACATGACTCCAGCTGCAGGTCGCGCTCTTTTATAGACTCAGCGGCGGTGGACGCCTAGTAATTAAAAGCCCGCCCGGCAGGTCGTTTCTATAACAACCACACAACCTCCCTGGTTAGCTGGCGATCGAAATGCGACAAGGGGCGTCGATAAAATCGAACACGACCTGGAAAACGGGCCACTGCCAACGCTTAGATGAAGCGCCGTCTGCTAGAACATCAACATCCGCTATGTTGGGGGCGGAACTAGACGTGACGACACACGTCAGGCCGCTTCTGATTGGCCGGGCGCCAAACCAGGCACGTGTCGAGGGAGCTAAATAGAAAGCTGCGTGAACTTAGCGTTTGGAGTAAATACAGTTTTATCTGAAAAAATAGACGCATATCATCTGTCTATTTGCAGTTAGAGGCAGAGCACTCTACTGAATCACTGGCCACTGAAAAAATAAAACTTCAGCTTTGTATTAGATCTATAAACGTACCACACAACCGGATAAAAACCTTTCTGTCATATTCACATACTGGAGCTTTGCTGTACCAGTTTACTGGTGTCCCAGATGTTTGGCTCAGATTTAGCACTACGCAGTTTTTTTGCATCATAAATGGAGGTTCATAAGCTGAGTGTGCAGTGGGTGCGTATGAACCCGCGCCCCTGATGCAAGAGTTCTGCTTGGAAGAAAGTAGTTGTTAAAAAATCAGAAGTCCAAGACTTCCTCCCGCAAATTGCAAATTCTCCGACACTACCTCCCCTTCAACCAGGACAATTTCCAACGCAACAAAGAAATTTCAGGCAGAAAAAACACATCCGAACCCCAAATAAAAATCAACCACGCTAGGTTCTGAAATTATATACAAAAAACATCAAATTCTACGTAGGCATTGCATCCAAAAATATATAGTAGAATCTCTCTGTTGCAATCAATTGTTGTCGAGTATGATTATCAGAGTCATAATGAAAATGATGGTGATAATATTCAGTTATATATGGTTGGTGACTGGACATGCCGATTCGAGATTTGCAGATCCGGCCACACACATCACACACATGTTTGCATAACAGCAGCGGTAGTAGTCGTCAATATATTCTTGTCGTGTTCACGATCTTTCCGTCGCTGTCGTTTTTCAGCTTCGTGTACTATACGCGGTACATTTCAAAATGTTCCACGCCGGTTTTGCATACGGATCTCCATCGCACACGGTCTTCACAGTCAGTTTCCCACGTAGTCGGGTCTATGTTGCATTTCTTCATGTTTGTTTTCAATTGGTCTTTGTAACGTTTCTGTTGCCCCCCGGTAGCACGTTTGCCGGCGGAAAGTTCTGAATAAAGTAATTGCTTTGTGACTGTAGTGTCTGGCATGCGCTTGACATGCCCAGCCCAACACAATTGAGTTTTAATTAGGCGGACCTCAATGCTGGTAGTGCATGCCTGTTCAAGAATGCTAGCATTGTTCATTCGGTCTTGCCAGCAGACTCACAGGATAGCTCTGTTGAAACTGTTCAAGAGCTCTGATGTGACGACGATACACAACCCATGTTTCACTGCCATACAACAGTGTGGGCAGCACAACAGCTCTGTACACCAGAATCTTAGTGGATGGCCTAAGTCCATGTTCTGAGAAGACTCTGCGTCTTAGTCATCCACAAGCAGCACAGGCACACTTTATTATGTACCGAATTTCCGCATCGATGTTGGCTGGACTGGACAGATTGCTTCCCCGGTACGCGAAATGGTCAACATTATCAAGAGCAGTGACTTGTATGATAATGTTTGGTGGTGGTGTTGTGGCTGATGATTGCGCCGGTTGATGTAGAATGTTTGTCTTTGTTGCATTGACTGAGAGTCCTACAAGGGCATTAAGCGTGTTTTGAGATATTGTGCTGAGCGAGCGACAACGGTACAGTCGTCCGCGTACTGACGATCAACAATGGTTACTGTTTTCACTTTCCATCTAGCTCTGAGGTGGCTTAGCTTAAACAGGCCACCATCGGTACGATATGTGATGTCCACTCCCTTGACTGGATCGATCTTTGTTTGTGATAGAAAGGCAGCCAGAAATATAGAAAAGAGTGTGGGTGCAATTACGCAGCCCTGATTCACACCAGTCTTGGTGTCAAACGGTTCCGATTTGTCACCATCGTGCAAGACACATCCTTTCATATTTTCGTGTAGTTGTCGCGTAACAGATACAAATTTAGGAGGACATCTAAGACAGCCAATGCAACCCCATAAAGCATCTCTGTTCGCAGAGTCAAATGCCTTTGTTAGATCAATAAAGGCAATTGTTAAAGTACAGGTCACGTACATCTTTGTTCACGACATTTTGCCTGCATTTGACGAACAGCAAAAATCATGTCTGCGGTGCCACGTGTGGGTCGGAAACCGCATTGTGTCTCCGATAGTGGTTGTAGTCTGTTGAGCAAGACTTTGGCAAGGATCTTTCTGATAGCAGGTACAGATCCCGGGGAAATTGTCGCAGTCAGCCCTGTCACCTTTCTTAAATAAGGTGAAGATCATGGCATCCTTTAAATCCTGGGGTATTCCCTCAGTATTCCAGAACTTCTGAATGAGATGATGTAGGTGCTTGGTTAAGATTTCCCCCCATGCTTGTATATTTCGCTGGGATGCCATCACTATCAGAGGCATTGTTGTTCTTCATTTGGAAAATGGCTTTGCGCGCCTCTTCAAGTCGTGGCAGTTCGTCTAACTCTGTCCTAGTCGGTGTCTGAGGAATACTGTATATTGTATCCGGTTCGACTCGGAAGTCACGATTGAGTAATTCAGAGAAATGTTCTTGCCAACGACTTAGGATGCCTTCTTTGTCTTTGACAAGAGTGGAACCATCTTTTGAGCGCAGAGGCGCAGTTTGTCTTCATACAGGTCCATAGATATTCCTGTATTGCTATCTACCATTGGTTCTTGGTGTTAGAATGTGTCTGTACATCGGCACGCAGGCGTTTGTGTTTTGCTTTACGCGTGAGACAGTTTCTGTAGTTTTGACAGTCCACGAAAACAACTCGTTTCTTGTCGATCAGATCCTTGATTGTTGTATCATTTTCGTTGAACCAGTCCTGGTGGTGTTTGGTTTTTGATATCCAAGGGTTTCTTTGCATACTTTGGTGATGTTGTTGCGGAGCGAGATCCATTCCTAGTTTACCGAAATATTTGGTAAATTTTTGGCACATCTGCGAGTTTCTCTTTTAGATTCTGTTGGAGCTGATGGCTGAAGTCTGTGTCTTGCAGTTTGCCCACATCTAGTCCCCTCCTTGTAGCGTGTTCTTTCCCGTGTCTTGGGCCAATTTGAATTGCTAGTTTGGCACGGATTAGCCTGTGGTCAGTCCGACAGGCTATAGAGCTTAGCAATGCTTTAGTAATGAGGACATCGGCACGATCACGTTGACGTGTGACGACATAGTCAATCAGATGCCAATGTTTTGACCTGAAATGCATCCATGATGTTTTGAACTTATTTTCATGCGAAAGGTGGTATTCATGATTAGCAGCTCATGTTCTGCACCTTTGCACACCACCACCACCACCAACAACAACAACAACAACAACAACAAAGTCTTAAATATTGTGCCGTGGTGATCACGTGATCGGTCCTGTGCTCTATTTACGTACATGCTCTAACTATTCTACACTATTTATAATTAGTAATAATGTTCTGTAACTAGTAATGTCCGTGCTAGCTTTTAAAATAAACGGAATATAATTAACGACCGAATATTATCTATCACCGCCTGATCTACTGATACCAAATAGTATGCACAGAAACATCATCCGGATAAAATTTAACGCCCGGATAAATGTAAGCACGACAGTCGTAGCTGGTGCTAAATATTTCCTCCCAGATACGCGGTTGCGTAGAAACGTCAACCGGATAAAATGTTACGCCCGGATAAATGTTAGCGCGACACCGCCACTGCATACAGAACGTACATGTTTACAATGATAGTGCAATTCTAAAGCTGTTATTTCTTTGTTTATCGCTGAAAACGGTGAAAAGTGGCCCATGGGTCCCAATCTTTCCCTAGTTATCTAGGCGCGATATAGCTACAACAATACAATTTCTCACTATAAAAAGCAGCGGCGCCATTTCCGCTTCCCCACTTTGAATTGTCACTGCGAAAAGGTAATCCGTTTGTTCTCATCGATATATATAATTTGTTTCCCACCCGCCTGCCCCATCTGCACCTGTGTTTGTGTTAAGTCGGGTAGGATAGGTTTATAAGCTGTTTAAAGGTCTGACGATTTTATGTATTCATATATAATGTATGCATCGAATTACAATTTGGGTCTTATGGTATCTGCAGTAATAAAGTATTTAGTTTTGCTGTATGTTAGTTAATTACAATGTACACTCCTAGTGTCAGAGTGACACACTAAAGTGTACAAAGGGTTTTGGGGCGCTGTGACGCTTTCCCCTTATTTCAGCAAATCATAATCTTTAAACATGGATGGGTGTCATGTGTCGGGTGGGTTCCACCACCGGCATGTGGTTGGTTCCCCCAACCTTTGCTGTTGAGGTTGAGTTATGTATTAGAATTATGTAGGCTAATGCACATAATTTTTACATTGTATATATATATTATATGGATTATATATATTTGTTGGCTGAATACAAAGCTCTGATACTGTGTGTCAAGGAGGGATAGTGTTTCAATAATTGTTTGTTGACAACCGATTATGTATCACGAAATGACTTTTATTAAATTCGTGTTGGCGTGGTCGAACCGGAACTGAAACTGCGCATGTTCGCATCAAAGATTGTAAATACGATATGCAACTCTAAGAAATGTCACGTTACATAAACGTCAATAGCGCCATCTGGCGACCAAATAGAATAACTACTTATTCTAACATTCCCTCTTTTTTTTTAAAGGAGCATAATAAAAATGTTGCCTTTATGAGCCCATGGCAACATAACAACATAATGCAATCTAACACTAGAGTCAATTGGGCCACTATACTATAATGATCAGAGGTTACTAGCACATGATCAGGTTTGGACAACAGGGGGTTGTGACGACTCGCCCAGAGCGCGTTTTCATTGGCGAGACGACTTTCGCAGGAGACGCGGACACGCTCGGTGTGGGAGTTGTCATTTTCGGCGCGATGCTCGGCACGTCACGCGGTTCGTCTTCCGGTAGCGTCTTCTGTTTCCGTTCACGCGGCTGTTCGTGTGGTTGCTGTACGCGTGGCTGTAGTTCGCGTTGTTGTATGAGTGGTTGTCGTTCGAGTGGTTGTTGTTCGCGTTGTTGTACGAACTCGTGGGGCGCTGTGGCATCGTCTCGTAGATAGCGTCGATTGCGTCGGAGTAGACGACCTTCGATCTCTATGATGTACGACCTGTCGTTACAGTCATCGACGACTGTGCCACGCGACCATTTGATCGGTTGGTGTTTCTTCAGCGACTGGACGAAGACTGGAGTGCCTTTCTGTAGTGGTCTCAGATCGCTGACACTTCGGTTGTAGTATCGCTGGCTCTGCATTTGTTTTGTAGTCTTACGTGAAATCGTTTGCTCGACTTCGGGAATCGCTGGTTTCAGCAGAGACTCGGCCTGTGGGACGACTGCTCGTGTGCGTCGATTCATCAAGCGCTGTGCCGGACTGCTGACCATCTGACTCGTAGGAATATTGCGCCATCGGGTCGGAAGATTTCGCTAGCAGCTGTTTTGCAATTTTGACAGCGGCCTCCGCCTTTCCATTCGACTGACTGTGATAGGGTGACGATAACGAATGTTCGAATTCCCAACTCTGCGCAAAGCGTTCAAACTCAGCGCTTATGAACTGTGGCCCACCATCGGAGTGGACTTTACACGCCTCAATCGTAGTGACCGCTCGTTGATCATTTAGCTTCGCGATCTCGAAGAAATCGGAGTAGTAGTCGACGATTATGAGGTATGTGTCCTGACCGTGCGCGAAGAGATCCATTCCGACCTTAGCCCACGCTCGCGGTAGAATCGTGTGGCTACGAAGACTCTCTTTCTGTTGCGTAGGTCGTTCTCTGGAACACTCACTGCATCGCTCGACCGTCTGTTTTACGTCGTTTGTCATACCGTAGTAGTGATTAGGGTTTCGCCATCCACGGAAGTGACCTTAGATCAAAGGCTTTTTCATTTTTTATAAGTAGAATTCCTAGGTTTTTTAGCAGTATGATTATAGTAAACGTCAAAGTGATTGATGGGGGTCATGAGAAAGAGGGTGTCGCCATCTACTGAATAATGAGGAAATAGATAGGGTGATTATCGACCTCTAGTGACTAATCAGGTACTAATTAATTAATTAATTAAGTACTAATTAGTAACAAATGAGTAGCGCATTCACTAGAGGGTAGCACTAGCCAATGACTAAAAATAGTAAATAGCGACCTATTAGTATTAATTAGGTGCACGGGAGATGGGAAAGTTTTAGAGTGAAGTGACGTCCCTGGGGATCAGCGGGGTATATCGTGACGCGCGGGAAGGTTCTAGAAGGTTCTAGAACCTTCTAGAAGCTTCTAGACCGGTGCGGTGGTGGAGGTGGGGCCGAGCGGTTTAGATTACGCCTGGCGCGCTGGAGATCAGGAGGGCAATTGCGTGGCCTGGTTTTCTCGACTCACTGGCAAATGGTGGTGTCGAATGTCAGGCTGTAGGATTTTTATGTGCATTGTTTGACGGGAGGCCGGATAAATGTTTTTCGGGGCCGCATAGGCGCGCTTGTAATAAGGTTGTGGCGCCGATGTGGATATTGCCTGTCAGCGCTGGCTGCGGCACAGCTGATGGATACGCGTGCAATTGCGGTGCAATATCGTTATAGCAGTGGGCGGTTGGAGCTGTCAGATTGGCCTGTGTGTGGCTTTGGCGGTCGCTGGATTGTTTCGTGTGTGAGTTGGAATACAGTTGGGGACCTCTGATGTGCGTGCAATATCGTTATGGCGGCTGGAGGCTGGCGCTGCCATATGGGCCTGTGCGCGTGTATTAAGCCTGTGGCTTTGGCGGCCGCTGGTGTTTGGTGGTGCAATATAGGTGGAATTAATCGTGTGTTATTGCAGTTGGCGGTCGGAGCTGTCAGATTGGCCTGTGTGCGCGCGTATTAAGCTTGTGGATTTGGCGTTCGCTGGATTGTTTCGTGTGTGAGTTGGAATACTGGTGGAAACACAGTTGGTGGCATCTGATGCGGCTGGAGGTCGGCGCTGTCATATTGGCCTGTGCGCGTGTATTATTAAGCTTGTGGCTTTGGTGTTGCAATATAGGCGGAATTATTCGTGTGTGATTTTGGAAGGCTGGTGGAGTGGGCTAAATGTGTAGGTGGAACTATATTCGTGTGTGCGTTGGAAGGCGAAAGGAAACACAGAAACAATAAACGGTGAGAAATTTTTTTTATTGGTTACAGATGACGACGGAAAGGGGTCATGGGGGTGGGCCAAAGCCGTTCCGGTCGGAGGGTTGTGGCGGAAAGCCTAAATGAACGGAAAGATGCGCTGGGACGGGTGGGGCAAATGAGGGGGGGAGAATTTGGGGGCGTGGGAATATATCGGCAAAGGAGAATGGCTGTGTGAAAGTCTCTACCGCCGCCGCCTCTGGTAGGGGGTTGTCGGCATCTAGAAATTCTAAATCGGTGAACCCACTGTAGTCGTCATCGAAATTTTCTGCCGGCTCTTCGTATTCTTCTTCTTCTTCTTGTTCTTTTTCTCGTCGGCGCGGCTCAACGGCTAAGAGGGGCTGGTGGTGGCGGCGTCGTGGCGAGGTGAATGTGATTGCGTGGGGCGCAGGTCCTATGTAGTGCACTGTCATCCCCCGCCCGATATTGTAGCGTCCATGTGCCAGACTAGGGTCGATCACGTAGATGTGTCGGCTGGGGGAAGGAGGAAAAGGTCAATTAGCGTCGGGGTGGTGACTACTGGCGCGCGGGGGTTCATCTGTGGAGAAGGAAACAGTGTTAAGGGGTGTGATGTGGTCGGCGACGTCCAAGGTACAATGTGCCCCCAGGTCGATCGGCGCGCGGCCTCCTATCTATCATAATCAGATCGCCTGGGGTTAAATTTATTCTAGATCTATGAATGAAGCCGTTTCGGTGCGAGGGCCTCGCAAGGGTTTGCCCGCGCCCTATATGTAGGGTATCGAAGCCGGCGATGTTTCGTCTGCAAGTATGAAAAAAAGTATTAAAGTAACGGCGCGTCTCTGTTTAGGTTAGGGCCTGTAAAAAAACATTAAGTCGGTAGCGGGGCGTTTGTAAATAGCGGGGCGAACGGAAAAGCAGCTATAGGCTTTATCGAAAGTAGGCGTCTGCAAATAAAGGTAAATTAAAAAAGCGCTATTATCGTTAAACGTACCTTGTGCCGGGGCGGCTTTGTGGTGGGGGTAGACGCATAGAGGCAGGCGGTGGATTAGCACTATCTCCAGCGGCTTGGGGAGGCGCAATCACGTCGACTTGGGGAGGCGTATTCACGTCGACTTGGGGCGTACCGATTCCGGCGTTTTGGGGAGGCGGATCGCTGTAAAAATAGTGAACGTTATAAAAGAAATAGGTAGTGAACGTTATAAAAGAAAGTGAGTGAGGAAAGTCAGTGTTAGGTGAGTTAGCAAAACGTACCTGTTTTGCGCCTGATGAGAATTGGCCGCATAATTACTAACTTGTTCGGTCGGCTCCATAGTGAGAAATGAATTGCGCAGTTGTTGAGCCGCTGTTTTGCGCGCGGCACCTAGACACGTACGCCATAGCCTTACATAAGGAGCTGACGTCACTGTTTATATAAACTTTATATACTGTCTTTAAAACGACCGTTAAATGTGAAATGTGAGCAAACTAAGCGGTCTATAATAGTCAGTGGGGGCTAGAGAATCTTATGGTAACTTTATATTAGGAAATAAAAGTGGCGTTCTGTTAATGCACTAGACTGACCGAGAGATTTTTTTCAGTTTTAGTAACCTTGTAAGAATCGGCTGCTTTGCGGCTCGCGTGCAAAGCTCTTATATAGGAACCGGGTGGAGAACGTCTAAATATTGTCGCTGTCGTGTTGCTACCGTTGCCGTTTTGTGTGTTGCAGAGCGTTGTTGATCATGTCCCCGCCTGTCGCGCACGGAGAGGCGCCGCCAAAGAGAGGCGGCAAGCTGAGGGAGGCGCCAACGGGGGCGTCTGGTGGCAAAGCGAAGCCGGCGTCGGAGGCCAGCGCGAAGGCACTTCCGACGGCCGACGGGGCGCCTATTTTCGAGGCCGTGGTGAGTGCGTCGTCCGAAGTGTCGTTGAAAGAGTTCGTGCTGGCGTGCGATGGGACGTATAAGATTGTTACCCCCTTAACAATCGTTGGCGTGGCTTGGAAAAGCAAATGCACGTACATGGGCTGTGGCATTTGCAAGCGCAAAGTGAGAGGCCTAGAAAGTGGTGGCCGGGTGTGCGCTGTACACGGCATACAGGCAACGGCGAAGACGTATTTTTCGGTGCGCGTTTTGGTGGAAGACGAAAAGGACGCCGACACGGAGGCCAGCATTTGGGTCACCCTGTTCGACGAAGCTATTTCGGCGATAGGCGATTAAAATGCCGACCATGTGTCAGCCCTGTTGCCCGACCAGTTGCGCAGTAGCTTTGTGGCGAGCCTGGTTG
>CM034538.1:2491641-2524799 GCA_020002185.1 Paraescarpia echinospica | reverse complement strand
CTCTCTCCCTCCCTCCCCTTTCTCTCCCTCCCTCCCTCTCCCTCCCTCCCCCTTTCTCTCCCTCCTTCTCTCTTCCTCTCTCCCTCTCTCTCCTGTCTCCCTCTCTCCCTCCCTCCCTCTGTCTCTCCCTTCCTTTCCTCCCTCCCTCCTTCCCTCCCTCCCTCCCCCTCCCTCTCTCTCTCGCTCTCTCTCTCTCCCTCCCTCCCTCTCTCTCTCCCGCCTTCCCTCCCTCCCTCCCTCCCTCCCTCCCTCTCACCCTCCCTCCCTAATATGGTCACCTTGCCACTGAGGTCAGTTTGGTCCAATGCCTCAGGTGACCTTAATAGCGAGGTTCCATTTACCATTCCAAGTTGTAATATTCAAATGTACGGTTTTTGTACAACATATTTTAATACCAAGAAATGTAATTGAAATATATATTTTACCTTTGCATTTAGTCAAATTAGTGCAGTACATGTTGAAACTTCCACCTACTAGAGTAAATGCACATCTCATTGTGGCTGACTAAGTTGTGCTCTGAGGTTCCATTAGCTACACTGTGGAATGTAATTACCACATTATCTAGCCAGTGAAAAGGTTAACACAACCGCCTTATAATCAAGACAGAACTAATTGATTTGACTTCTTATGGGTAAATCCGAATTCAGGTTTATTCATCTCATGCAGTATCCACGGTAGGCGAGATGTAACTTGACCGGTACTTAGATGCATGTTCCTTCCCCGATTCTGGGAGGCTGTTATAGGTATGTGGTGAAACTGGGTCAGGGAAGGAGGCATTGTTTATGGCTGTTAGCCCTGTGTACCCTGCCTGCCTGTCACAGCCTCTCCCAGCCCATCTGGGGCAGCCAGGTGATTAAGAATGACAATTCTAACCCTTGTGTACTGAACTGACCAGACCTGTCTCTACATTCTGGGTAGGAAGTGATGGACAATCATCTCCCGACAATGCATCTTAAAATGAGTTTCTGCACTTGGTTATAATGTAGCTAGCTCTTCCTCCAAAAAATATATATTTCTCATTGATCACCAATCTTATTTTGGTGGCCAGACTTTTGTAAAAGGGGTATTTATCATAACGACCATTCAGTGTCAAGGTTAAATGAGTGTTATTTAATTCTTCTAATCTCAAATGGGAATTGCAGTTTAACAATTATTGGTCACACTTTCAAGAACATTGGCTGAATCACTTGGCGTGGTGAGGACACAGACGTAAGGATATCCCAAACATTTGTTGGCACCAACTACATGAGGAGTATACATGGGTTACTGTTTACAGACACGCATGTTTGGAAATACATCTGATCTAGCAAACACGAAACAAAAAACATCAGTTTGGCACTCTAATGTAGTGCTGACATTGGCTTTATGCACAGCTGTCACAGATTCCGATATTTTGTTCCCACCCAGCCTGGTCCTACACCGTATGAAGTCCTGCATTCTGCCAGGTTCATGCTGTTGCTTTAGTTTTTTATAAACAGTCTTCGGAAGAATTTCTGACATATGTTTCTAGGTATATATAACCAACTGTTCCTTGTATGTAACCTCCCTGGGAACAGCCTTGTGGGCCCCAGGCAGGGAAGGAGGTTAAACAAGCCAATTAACCACTGCTGGTTGATTGCTGGAATGTTTTGTAAAACTGGCGGTGTCAGAGACTCAGAGTGGAATGGGTGCTAGCTTGATCTCTACTCATGACTCTGGATGACTCTAAGGCCAATAGATACACAGCCTGCATGCACACACATGAATGCACGCACACAAACACGAACACATATACATACAAACACACACATATTCAATCTGCACACACACACATGCACGCATGCATGCACACATACACACACACACATACACACATTCAACCTACACACACAGCCTGCATGCACACATACACATATGCATGTTCATACTTACTCATGCATGCATTGCACACACGGGTAACACGGGCAACACGCACACACACCATACAACCTGCAAGCACAGCACGCATAGTTGAACAATGCAGAGCATACGAGGCTATCATTTGCAGACGAGATAGTATCAAGGATATCTGCAGGAGTTGTGGCAGTGGCCCTGTTCCCTGGTCTCTCACTCAGCAGACATATATTTTCTCCGTCCTCCATTAAACACTGGCTGCTGCATTCACTGCACCCCCTGATCCATGTCCCACCCACTCCCACAGCAGGCCTCATTCCATCTTTCCCTCTCCTATCACCCCACATGCTTCCCCTTTGATCCCTCTACCTGTCTTTTCCTCTCTTGTTACACACTCCCTGATGGTCTGATACAATTCCATCACATTGGATTTTTGTATATATTTTTTATGATAACATAAGTTATATAAATAAATGAATACTGCCTGGTTACAGGACACTGTAAAATGCAAGAATAAAATGTTAAAACAAAAACATTCTGTGTCGAAACTGATATGATTTTCCATAAATCCCACGCAGTAAATTTGTAATATAGCATGGCCAATCAGCGCCACTGTTGTGGTGACATCAAACTGCACGTGTTTCATCTGCATTATGAAAATATCAGGAGAAAAATAAATCACTGCAGTTTTTGCCACATGCGTAATAGCAACATACCACTTAAATTACACAATTCCCCATTACAACGTCATGTGTTTTAAATATGGATGGCATATAATTACAATGAATTACAATTTAGGGAAATCAAAATACAGAACATTACAACATTTTATAACAATATTACAACTGTTGCTTTTCAATGTGTTTCAGAATTCAGATGTTATGTATTTCATAAGAAAGAAAGCCATGCTGATTGTGACCAGATTTCTGTCCTGCAATGACGTTGTTGCCTAGATATCGTCACATTGGACTGGAAATGTAATATTCACCAATCACTGCTAAAAAAATAGCCAAAATACATATTTTTAGTCACCACATAACTCTGTTCATTTCAATCACACTGAAGATTAAATTCATTATTTTTGTAATTCACGATACACGACTACAGCTTGCCTTAGTCCCTCTGTCATAGAAATAACAAAACAAGACGTTCATATGGAAACACAACTGGACGAAATCGAACAATTCTCAAGACGAGACTGTTTGGTTATAAATGGATTGTGCCAGAGTGTTACCTGGCTATCATCAGATATTTTTTTCTCGCGTGACTGCGCGAACAATGCAGCAATGTGTGTTACCTGGCTATCATCAGGCACTATCTTCTTGTATGACTGTGCAAACAATGCATCAATGCCAGTGCGTTATCTGACTATCATAAGGTATTTATAACTGAAATGGACTACATCTAACTGAAAAGTCACTTGCATACTCTACTCTATGCGACCTTTATATGTATGAATGTTTTTTGGGGGGGTTTTCTTTACACATTTTTCTTTTTTTTCTGTTTTTTCTTTTTGAAATGTTCATTTACACATTTTTACTTTTCTCAATTATGATAAGTTTAAAATGAACTAATGGGGAGCATGCGACATCTCCTTTAAATGTACTATTCAGATGCGTGCGCGTTATATGCGTTTTATATATGATTTTGCCAAAATGTGTTTTTGTTAACAGTAAATTGGTCTTGTCATGCTGTTTAATTTGATTAATTTGACAAGCAATGTTTTATTTTAAATATGATCAATACTGAACGTTTGTTAGGAAGTTACGGTGGTATAGAAAATAATTCTTTAAATCATATTTTTAAGAATGATACAAATGATGAAGATGGTGAATTAAATGTAATTCACCAGTCATTATATTTTAATGATGACGACTTAATTAATCACATAAAAAACAAACAGGACAAATTTACAATACTAAGTCTAAACTGTCAATGTTAAAATGCAAAAATTGATGAAATTGTTAATAAGCTATACTTAGAAACAATAATTGTAAAATCAACACTCTTTGTTTACAAGAAACGTAGCTTATGGATGATTCTGATACCTCCTTATTACAAATTGATGGTTACAATTTAATATCACAAGGCAGAATATGTAGTGGTCACGCTGACCTAGCAATATATCTTGATAAAAATTACAACTATAAACTGTTAGATATTTATACAAAGTCAAACATATGGGAAGGACAATTTATTGAAATAACATCAAACACTGTCAAGAAAAAAATCATCCTTGGAAATATATACCGACCTCCTAGAGATGTCATTGAGAATTACCAAACATTCATAGAAGAATTATGGCCTAAATTAGATCATCTGCAAAACCTAACTGGTGAAGTAATACTAGCCGGATATTATAATATTGATATACTTAAAATAAAAGAAAAAACATAATATGTGAATATTTTGATACAATCACAGCAGATGGTTTCTTTCCTAAAATTACTTTACCAACATGTTTTTCAAATACTAACTGCATGCTCATTGATAATTTTCTATGCAAACTCTCAGTCTTTTTAAATCAACAGCCGATATTTTAATCAGCAGCATTTCTTATCACTTTCCGTATTTCATATGCCTTGATTGCAATGCAACTGTTACAAATGTCCCTAAATTTATCAGAATTAGACAACAAAATACTGAAAGCCTTGAACTTTTAAAAATAGAATTGATGCGTTCAAATATTTATAATAAACTAACCAAGGATAGAGATACTAATCCCAACGACAATCACAACCTCCTTGATGAAACTATTACTACTGCTATGGATAGATTCTTAACTATTAAAGTCATTAAATATAATAAACACAAACACAAAATGTCATGTTGGATTACACAAGGTATCATTAGATCAATAAAACTTACAGATAAATTGTATTCAAAACTTAAACATACTTATATAGGTACAGCAGAATGTTTTGCTCAATGCAAATTTTCATACATATAATAAAATTCTTAAAAGAAATATTAGATTAGCCAATTAACAAGCATATTATCAATCCAGTTTTGAAAGAAATAAGCACGATATTTAAAAAACGTGGTCTATGATTAAAGAAATGATTTTTTTAAAAGACAGGGAAAGAAACATTTCCTGATTTCTTTCAAATTGATGGTGAAACAGTAACTGACAAGACTATTATTGCAAATAAATTTAATTCAGTTTTCATCAATATTGGTTCTACACTTGCATCGCAAATAACCAATACTGGAGATAACTCTTACAAAGACTATTTAACAGAGAGATGTATACAGAGTTTCAACTTTAAGCCAATAGACAATAGTACAACGATTAGCATAATTGATCGCTTACATCCAAAATCTAGCTGTGGTAAAGATGGTCTATCAACCAAATTACTAAAGCTAATTAAAACTGAAATAAGTGAAGCAGTCGCTCTAAATCATTAACCAATCAATAACAACTGACATATTTCCAGATAAATTAAAAATTGCTAAAGTTATTCCACTTTTAAAAAATGGTGATGAGACAATCTTTGATAATTATCGTCCAATTTCAATCTTACCAGCTATTTCCAAGATATTGGAAAGATTTATGTTTAATCAAATACACGAACATTTTAATTCCAATAACTTATACTATGAGAAATAATACGGGTTTAGGGAAAACCATTCTACGGAACTTGCCACTCTAGAAATAATAGACAGAGTTGTCCAACAACTTGACCAATCAGCAACTCCAATAAACATATACCTAGACCTTTCTAAAGCATTTGACACAATTGATCATAACATATTATTACAAAAACTAAATTATTATGGAATAAATGGCGCAGCACTAGATCTATGTAAAAACTACTTACACAACCGTAAGCAATATGTTGACATTGGCGCTTACAAGTTGGAAGAAGCTGCCATAAACACTGGTGTCCCACAATGGTCTATTTTAGGACCCTTTTTACTTTGAATAAGTTCCAATCTCCGGATGGCCAAGTCCAAAATAAAAACATAAATAAAGAATTAGAAAATATATGCAGGTGGCAAAAGGCAAACAAACTTTCTCTTAACATTAAAAATACTAAATTCATGGTATTTCACATGCCCCAAAAGGAAATCGAACTCGATGGGACAAAAATAGTGTATGAGTACATGATTTAAATATTTTTGGTATCATCATAAACCAACACCTAAATTGGGACAGCCATATAAACAAAACACTGAATAAAATCAATAAAATAATGTACTATCCTAAGAATATATTATCTATAATGTATAATTTGCTCATTCTTCCCAAAATTAATTATGGCATATTGGTGTGGAGTGATCAAGCCCATCGCATTTTTAAACTTCAAAAGAAAGCATTGCAAATAGTTACTTCAAGTAAATACAATTCTCACACAGATCCCATCTTCAAAGAATGTAAATTTCTTAAGCTGGATGACATCTATAGACTCCAACAGCTCAAATTGTATTACAAATTGATCAACAAGCTTATACCAGAATACTTCAGTCGTATTCCATACACATACAACTTTGCAATTCACCAATACAACACACGTGATAAAAACAATTTATTTATTCCCAGAGTTAATCATCAATATGCAAAAAAGTACATCAGACACAACATTATACAAACTGTTAATATCATCCTTGATCAAATTTCTACACATAGTTTATATGTTTTTTCCAGTTAAAAAAAAATTACTTTATCAAGAATTATGAATCATGTTGTCATATTTCTAACTGTTACATCTGTCATTCCTAAACAAGACATGACTTTGCATTTGTTTAAACTAATTTATGTATATACTATGTATACACATATATGAATGCATATATAGTTGATCACGTAATAATCATATAATTATGTTACATCTGTGGGGTGGCTCCCATGATAGCGACATATAATTGTCTTAATGGGAGCCTCTCTGACCTTACAATGAATATTGTATTGTAGTTTATGTGCTTATGATGGTCAAAATAAATACTGTCTGTCTGTCTGTCTGTCTGTCTGTCTGCCTGTCTGCCTGTCTAAGATGGATCTGCCAGATTTGGCTGTTACAGGTTGTAAGTGAACAGGCCCCGTGCAGCTGTGGCAAAGCACTGACCTGTATTTTATTCTACCTGTGGCTATCAGCTGTAGGATGGGCCTGTCAGTGTTGCCAAGATCAAATAGATGTCTTGTGGCAGATAGCAATCTCTGTGTGGGTGTATGACAGTCTCACAGGGAGTTGTGGTTGGTTGCTACCACAAGGGATGGTGGCACTGCATGTTTTTTGGTGAATCATAGTTACAGATCATTAAGGGTTATGATGGAAGTAAAATGTTTACATGTTTACTGTTCACTGAAAAAAACAGCTCCACAAAACTAATTATAGTTATTGTTAAGATGTTTAACCTAGTTCCATTATCTGACATTGTGCCAACAGATTGGTGTATTGGGATCATTAAGCCTATATAATTATTATATAAACATAGCAGCAGACACTGGGACAGTGTGACTGCTACCTGGCTAAATGGATGCAATGGTGCTTTCAAGTTAGTTCTTCTGCCAACTATCCTTTTCACACAAGCCTATAGGTTTAGTAGCTGCCAGCACACTACTGAGCCTAAACTACCATGCAGGTGTGAAAAACGTGCTGATGTATTTGAACTTGATCCACTAATTAACTGTCCACCAAGCAGTAGCAGAGCAGTTTTATAATAATAATAATCCACAAGTTAAGTGGCAGTGATCTTCCTTTTATCATTCATGTGATGTTTATTGTGAGCAGGGCGGACAAATGGTTATCATACGTAGACAGGTACAGAAAGAAACTAAAATTTTCTATAAAAAGAACCACATACCTAAACAAAGCGAATGTAATAGGTGAAGAACAGGCAGTGTTCAGATAGGGGTATTGGTTGAATTGTATTTGTCTTGACACAAAAGGCTTTATTGTGCCTTAACTATGTCAACTCTTCTAATGGTTGACATTTGGTTGTTTCAGGTGTCAACTATATTGTGAATCTGTAATTATTAGTCTATATTGATACAACTGATTTACACAGTACCATGTCTACACAAGGCATGGCAAGCGTAAACAGAACAGTAGAATGCATTTGATATAAATAAAGTGTAGGATATTTCACTCTATAGTTGTCCAGAATATTAATTTTGTATGTTTGTCACCTACAGGTGACAGAATATTAATTTTCTATGTTTGTCACCTACAGGTTTCTACAGACAATACATCTTTAACCAATAGACACCACAGTCACACCATTTTATAATAATTAAATGAACATCAAAATAAACACAACTTGCAATTATAGAAAATCAATAGTTTTGAAGATACAGTTTAAAAGTGTTAGGCAACTGTTCAGTCTAACAGGGGTCAAGTGTGTCTACTCTGCCTGGGTGCTGTGACCAATTAAAGATTAGTCAAGGTCTCAATGGCCTAGGCTGTAGAGATTAGTCACAGCTTTTGACTTTCTGGAACATTACACAACATCAACTGTTGGGGGGGGGTCTCACGGGCCCTTCTCAAAACCACATCACTAGATAATGTAAACCTTTTGCACTTTGGGGGCCCCTTAGGTGCCCTTAGAATGATTCAATCAAATACAGATTTCTGTATATAGTGGCAGCACCACAAGATACATCTATGCAAAATTAGAAAAAAAAAGTTGCTGAACGGTTTCTGAGATCCGGCAGCTAATGGCGGACGGCGGACGGCGGACGGCAGACGGCGGACGCAGAGTGATGGCAATAGTCCCTAGGACCTTCGGCCAAAGGACTAAAAAGAAATGCAAATTCAACAAAGTCAATGCAACAATGGAAAAAACCTTCAAATTTTCTTGGAAAATAAAGATAAAACAACACTTGACACCCACCACTAAAATAGACACAAACAAGTATCGCCCTCTATCAAGTAGGAAACAGACGCTGTAGAAAGTGAGATCCAGTGTTGCTTATTACGTAAGACCTTTGAACCCCATAAGTCAGTGCAGCAACCTAAATATTCTACAAAGTTCATCTGTTGACCTACACGGGTCATGAGTTCACAGCACCAAGGTTCTTGAGAAAAAAAAACAGCAGGAGAAATTCTCAGGTAAGTATTGGAACTCTGCCACAGCGGCTGGGTGAGAGGAAACACCTGGTAGTCCCCCAGGCCCCCTAATCCCCCCCCCCGCTTCCCTCCACACCTGGATGTGGGTATAGGTTCCATCTGTGTCCAGTCATAAAAGGGTGGGGTCAATAAGCATCTGCTCATACAGAACTCAAGGAGGGCAAACAAGCTGAGTAGGTTGTAAGTTGTAACAGATTTTACTAGTACTAGTGAATACATTTAAATTGTGGGTGGGTTGATGGATGGATTGGTGAATGGATGGATGGGTGGGTGAATGGGTGGATGGGTGAATGGATGGATGGGTGGGTGAATGGATGGGTGGATGAATGGGTGGGTGGGTGGGTGGGTGGATGGGTGAATGGATGGATGGATGGGTGGATGGATGGATGAGTGAATGGATGGGTGAATGCAGGGTTGGTTTTTTGCTGGGCATAAAAGTATTTCTGCCGTGCCCAGGGCATAAATAGGGGAGAAACGTATTTCTGCCAGGCAGAAACAGTTGCTGCCCAGCAGAAATGGCAACAACAAGGGAATACATGCCATTGATAGGAAAGTGTGACTATTTTGTAGAATATGTTGTCAATATCTTTCTGTGCCTGTCTATGTGCAATCGGAATAAAAGTACGAGTACTGTACATTCACATGAGCACAAGTACATTTGTATAATAAAAGTACGAGTACATTCACATGAGCACAAGTACATTTGTATAATTAAAGTACGAGTACATTCACATGAGCACAAGTACATTTGTATAATAAAAGTATGAGTACATTCACATGAGCACAAGTACATTTGTATAATAACAGAGTTTTGTCTCTGCCTTGCAGTGCTCGCATTTCCCTATTGATTCCCTGGTTTTAATACAGTTGATACGAGTATTGTGTTAAATGTATGCTTACAATCTTGGGTGGGTGGGTGGGTGGGTGGGTGGATGGATGGATCGATGGATCGACGGATGGGTGGATGGATGTGTGGGTGGTTGGGTGGATGGATGGATGGATGGGCAGGTGGATGGATGGGTGGATGGGTGGGTGGATGGATGGATATGTGGATGCAGGCATGCATAGATCGGTGTGTGGGTGGGTGGATGGATGGGTTGATGGGCACATGGGTAGACTGATGGATGGAGAGACAGGCTAATAGATTGGTAATATTAAGCTATCTTAATTATTATATTCTAGAGAGATTGGGTTTGATATAAGGAAAAATCTGCAGATGTTGTAACCAAAACAAAACTACTAATTAAACAGTTCTGTCAATAATAATTTTATATAAAGCCAGTGAAAAAATATTCAGAATATGGTTATTTCCACAAAGGATGACAGATGTGTGCTGGAATTCTGCCACCACCCACATACAAGATGGTGCAGAGCCAAGTCAGAGATAAATTATCATCCATCATCAGTTAGTCAGAACTTTCCGAAACTGTACGATCATCTAAAAGTTAACTGGCAAGCAACATCCTCCCCCCTTCCAGTCCTTCTCTCCCTTTCTAAACACCCACAACACCAACATTGCACTACATTTAAAAAACAGTTTGTTTCTTCCCTTTCCTGCAAGAAAAGCTGCGGACATTTTAATTTAAATGGCAAAATCTTCATGAAAAAGAAGGTGGTCGCTAACCAGAAGAATTTGAAATTAGAATATTAGCTGTATTTTGAAAAATTGCAATATTATCAATGGAATATGGCTAAAATAATTGTATTGCTACAAGTCTTCTCATCAATCTTTAGTTACCACGCACTGAGTACACAACATCCCAGAATCAGATCATCCTCTGTCGACTTAAAACACTCACACAACCATAACAGTTGTCTGTTGGGGTAGTGCATTACATAAACCATAACACAAATAGCTGCTGTCTATTGGAGGTAAGGCAGGCAGCAGGTTTATGTAAGCCAGCTTTATCTCAGAATTTCCAGGCACAATCAGGCATTAATAACGGCTCCTAGTACCCGGTTTCCATAGGCCCAAAAACATTCCTGGTTTATGACTCACATCTGTCATTTTTTAAGCTGTACACTGACATCTTCACTCAGAAACTTGTCCAGACAATTCAGACAATCATAGTGGCTGAAGGTGATAAAACCATCAAATATATGAAAAACAACCACAAATAGGCATATTTTTATCAAGTAACTTCCATCAGTCTGCTGCAGAACTGCATATAGACTTGTATTACTTTGTTTATAAGTAAGACAGCATTCTTGGTACCACTTAGAACTCCTAAGGTTCTGCAATATCACATAAATGAATAATAAAAATATTACTTTTACAAAAAGTATTATATATGTTACTGAGAATGCATATTGCATATTGGAGTAGGTTTGCTTATGTTACCTTCTTTGCAAATTGTTTACTTAGAGGTAAATAAAAAATCTTAAATTAAACATCAAAATTGTGATGATGGCAGTGTTCTGAAGAATTAATGTTTCACTGTCTATTTTACTGGACTCTTGACTTAGGCTATGCGCAGAATAGTATACCTTCTCTATATTAGTGTGTTTTAGTTTGCATTTGTTGAATTTCTTTCTTTTTACAGTAATTAAAAGGGATGTGAATGTGACGTTACCGGTGGCCTCTTCCACACGAAGGGGCGAGGGGGTCTTTGGCTGTAGAAGATGGAAGCATCGACGGCCGGGAAGTCCGGGTCCTCGAAAAGCACGCCGTTGGCAAGGCATTCTTTCTTGATCTCTGCGAATGACTTGCCCTGCACGTTCATGGTCCTGACAGGGGCAGAGCGGTTCGTCTTACGGTTACCCCATCCAGACGAGTATCTTCTTGCGCCGGACTCCATCGCGGTCTTCAGTCGTTGTCCGAGAGCCGCTGGCTGAGGCTGTTGAACAGATTGAGGTCGGTTTGGGTTTAGACTGAAATGACGATCGGGATTGAAATTCATGAAGTCATCCGCAGGCCGACTACCGCCTTGGTAATTCGTCGTCTGAGTGCGGACACGACCGTCGGTGTCGGTGTAGGACACTGTCTCCGAGACGTTCGACTCTTGCTGACCGCCACTGCTACTGGAGTAATAGACCGTCCGCGCCGTGGAGCGAGTAGAGTATTGTTGGTCGGACATGACTCCAGCTGCAGGTCGCGCTCTTTTATAGACTCAGCGGCGGTGGACGCCTAGTAATTAAAAGCCCGCCCGGCAGGTCGTTTCTATAACAACCACACAACCTCCCTGGTTAGCTGGCGATCGAAATGCGACAAGGGGCGTCGATAAAATCGAACACGACCTGGAAAACGGGCCACTGCCAACGCTTAGATGAAGCGCCGTCTGCTAGAACATCAACATCCGCTATGTTGGGGGCGGAACTAGACGTGACGACACACGTCAGGCCGCTTCTGATTGGCCGGGCGCCAAACCAGGCACGTGTCGAGGGAGCTAAATAGAAAGCTGCGTGAACTTAGCGTTTGGAGTAAATACAGTTTTATCTGAAAAAATAGACGCATATCATCTGTCTATTTGCAGTTAGAGGCAGAGCACTCTACTGAATCACTGGCCACTGAAAAAATAAAACTTCAGCTTTGTATTAGATCTATAAACGTACCACACAACCGGATAAAAACCTTTCTGTCATATTCACATACTGGAGCTTTGCTGTACCAGTTTACTGGTGTCCCAGATGTTTGGCTCAGATTTAGCACTACGCAGTTTTTTTGCATCATAAATGGAGGTTCATAAGCTGAGTGTGCAGTGGGTGCGTATGAACCCGCGCCCCTGATGCAAGAGTTCTGCTTGGAAGAAAGTAGTTGTTAAAAAATCAGAAGTCCAAGACTTCCTCCCGCAAATTGCAAATTCTCCGACACTACCTCCCCTTCAACCAGGACAATTTCCAACGCAACAAAGAAATTTCAGGCAGAAAAAACACATCCGAACCCCAAATAAAAATCAACCACGCTAGGTTCTGAAATTATATACAAAAAACATCAAATTCTACGTAGGCATTGCATCCAAAAATATATAGTAGAATCTCTCTGTTGCAATCAATTGTTGTCGAGTATGATTATCAGAGTCATAATGAAAATGATGGTGATAATATTCAGTTATATATGGTTGGTGACTGAACATGCCGATTCGAGATTTGCAGATCCGGCCACACACATCACACACATGTTTGCATAACAGCAGCGGTAGTAGTCGTCAATATATTCTTGTCGTGTTCACGATCTTTCCGTCGCTGTCGTTTTTCAGCTTCGTGTACTATACGCGGTACATTTCAAAATGTTCCACGCCGGTTTTGCATACGGATCTCCATCGCACACGGTCTTCACAGTCAGTTTCCCACGTAGTCGGGTCTATGTTGCATTTCTTCATGTTTGTTTTCAATTGGTCTTTGTAACGTTTCTGTTGCCCCCCGGTAGCACGTTTGCCGGCGGAAAGTTCTGAATAAAGTAATTGCTTTGTGACTGTAGTGTCTGGCATGCGCTTGACATGCCCAGCCCAACACAATCGAGTTTTAATTAGGCGGACCTCAATGCTGGTAGTGCATGCCTGTTCAAGAATGCTAGCATTGTTCATTCGGTCTTGCCAGCAGACTCACAGGATAGCTCTGAGTGTGCGCTGTTGAAACTGTTCAAGAGCTCTGATGTGACGACGATACACAACCCATGTTTCACTGCCATACAACAGTGTGGGCAGCACAACAGCTCTGTACACCAGAATCTTAGTGGATGGCCTAAGTCCATGTTCTGAGAAGACTCTGCGTCTTAGTCATCCACAAGCAGCACAGGCACACTTTATTATGTACCGAATTTCCGCATCGATGTTGGCTGGACTGGACAGATTGCTTCCCCGGTACGCGAAATGGTCAACATTATCAAGAGCAGTGACTTGTATGATAATGTTTGGTGGTGGTGTTGTGGCTGATGATTGCGCCGGTTGATGTAGAATGTTTGTCTTTGTTGCATTGACTGAGAGTCCTACAAGGGCATCAAGCGTGTTTTGAGATATTGTGCTGAGCGAGCGACAACGGTACAGTCGTCCGCGTACTGACGATCAACAATGGTTACTGTTTTCACTTTCCATCTAGCTCTGAGGTGGCTTAGCTTAAACAGGCCACCATCGGTACGATATGTGATGTCCACTCCCTTGACTGGATCGATCTTTGTTTGTGATAGAAAGGCAGCCAGAAATATAGAAAAGAGTGTGGGTGCAATTACGCAGCCCTGATTCACACCAGTCTTGGTGTCAAACGGTTCCGATTTGTCACCATCGTGCAAGACACATCCTTTCATATTTTCGTGTAGTTGTCGCGTAACAGATACAAATTTAGGAGGACATCTAAGACAGCCAATGCAACCCCATAAAGCATCTCTGTTCGCAGAGTCAAATGCCTTTGTTAGATCAATAAAGGCAATTGTTAAAGTACAGGTCACGTACATCTTTGTTCACGACATTTTTCCTGCATTTGACGAACAGCAAAAATCATGTCTGCGGTGCCACGTGTGGGTCGGAAACCGCATTGTGTCTCCGATAGTGGTTGTAGTCTGTTGAGCAAGACTTTGGCAAGGATCTTTCTGATAGCAGGTACAGATCCCGGGGAAATTGTCGCAGTCAGCCCTGTCACCTTTCTTAAATAAGGTGAAGATCATGGCATCCTTTAAATCCTGGGGTATTCCCTCAGTATTCCAGAACTTCTGAATGAGATGATGTAGGTGCTTGGTTAAGATTTCCCCCCATGCTTGTATATTTCGCTGGGATGCCATCACTACCAGAGGCATTGTTGTTCTTCATTTGGAAAATGGCTTTGCGCGCCTCTTCAAGTCGTGGCAGTTCGTCTAACTCTGTCCTAGTCGGTGTCTGAGGAATACTGTATATTGTATCCGGTTCGACTCGGAAGTCACGATTGAGTAATTCAGAGAAATGTTCTTGCCAACGACTTAGGATGCCTTCTTTGTCTTTGACAAGAGTGGAACCATCTTTTGAGCGCAGAGGCGCAGTTTGTCTTCATACAGGTCCATAGATATTCCTGTATTGCTATCTACCATTGGTTCTTGGTGTTAGAATGTGTCTCTGTACATCGGCACGCAGGCGTTTGTGTTTTGCTTTACGCGTGAGACAGTTTCTGTAGTTTTGACAGTCCACGAAAACAACTCGTTTCTTGTCGATCAGATCCTTGATTGTTGTATCATTTTCGTTGAACCAGTCCTAGTGGTGTTTGGTTTTTGATATCCAAGGGTTTCTTTGCATACTTTGGTGATGTTGTTGCGGAGCGAGATCCATTCCTAGTTTACCGAAATATTTGGTAAATTTTTGGCACATCTGCGAGTTTCTCTTTTAGATTCTGTTGGAGCTGATGGCTGAAGTCTGTGTCTTGCAGTTTGCCCACATCTAGTCCCCTCCTTGTAGCGTGTTCTTTCCCGTGTCTTGGGCCAATTTGAATTGCTAGTTTGGCACGGATTAGCCTGTGGTCAGTCCGACAGGCTATAGAGCTTAGCAATGCTTTAGTAATGAGGACATCGGCACGATCACGTTGACGTGTGACGACATAGTCAATCAGATGCCAATGTTTTGACCTGAAATGCATCCATGATGTTTTGAACTTATTTTCATGCGAAAGGTGGTATTCATGATTAGCAGCTCATGTTCTGCACCTTTGCACACCACCACCACCAACAACAACAACAACAACAACAAAAACAAAGTCTTAAATATTGTGCCGTGGTGATCACGTGATCGGTCCTGTGCTCTATTTACGTACATGCTCTAACTATTCTACACTATTTATAATTAGTAATAATGTTCTGTAACTAGTAATGTCCGTGCTAGCTTTTAAAATAAACGGAATATAATTAACGACCGAATATTATCTATCACCGCCTGATCTACTGATACCAAATAGTATGCACAGAAACATCATCCGGATAAAATTTAACGCCCGGATAAATGTAAGCACGACAGTCGTAGCTGGTGCTAAATATTTCCTCCCAGATACGCGGTTGCGTAGAAACGTCAACCGGATAAAATGTTACGCCCGGATAAATGTTAGCGCGACACCGCCACTGCATACAGAACGTACATGTTTACAATGATAGTGCAATTCTAAAGCTGTTATTTCTTTGTTTATCGCTGAAAACGGTGAAAAGTGGCCCATGGGTCCCAATCTTTCCCTAGTTATCTAGGCGCGATATAGCTACAACAATACAATTTCTCACTATAAAAAGCAGCGGCGCCATTGCCGCTTCCCCACTTTGAATTGTCACTGCGAAAAGGTAATCCGTTTGTTCTCATCGATATATATAATTTGTTTCCCACCCGCCTGCCCCATCTGCACCTGTGTTTGTGTTAAGTCGGGTAGGATAGGTTTATAAGCTGTTTAAAGGTCTGACGATTTTATGTATTCATATATAATGTATGCATCGAATTACAATTTGGGTCTTATGGTATCTGCAGTAATAAAGTATTTAGTTTTGCTGTATGTTAGTTAATTACAATGTACACTCCTAGTGTCAGAGTGACGCACTAAAGTGTACAAAGGGTTTTGGGGCGCTGTGACGCTTTCCCCTTATTTCAGCAAATCATAATCTTTAAACATGGATGGGTGTCATGTGTCGGGTGGGTTCCACCACCGGCATGTGGTTGGTTCCCCCAACCTTTGCTGTTGAGGTTGAGTTATGTATTAGAATTATGTAGGCTAATGCACATAATTTTTACATTGTATATATATATTATATGGATTATATATATTTGTTGGCTGAATACAAAGCTCTGATACTGTGTGTCAAGGAGGGATAGTGTTTCAATAATTGTTTGTTGACAACCGATTATGTATCACGAAATGACTTTTATTAAATTCGTGTTGGCGTGGTCGAACCGGAACTGAAACTGCGCATGTTCGCATCAAAGATTGTAAATACGATATGCAACTCTAAGAAATGTCACGTTACATAAACGTCAATAGCGCCATCTGGCGACCAAATAGAATAACTACTTATTCTAACATTCCCTCTTTTTTTTTAAAGGAGCATAATAAAAATGTTGCCTTTATGAGCCCATGGCAACATAACAACATAATGCAATCTAACACTAGAGTCAATTGGGCCACTATACTATAATGATCAGAGGTTACTAGCACATGATCAGGTTTGGACAACAGGGGGTTGTGACGACTCGCCCAGAGCGCGTTTTCATTGGCGAGACGACTTTCGCAGGAGACGCGGACACGCTCGGTGTGGGAGTTGTCATTTTCGGCGCGATGCTCGGCACGTCACGCGGTTCGTCTTCCGGTAGCGTCTTCTGTTTCCGTTCACGCGGCTGTTCGTGTGGTTGCTGTACGCGTGGCTGTAGTTCGCGTTGTTGTATGAGTGGTTGTCGTTCGAGTGGTTGTTGTTCGCGTTGTTGTACGAACTCGTGGGGCGCTGTGGCATCGTCTCGTAGATAGCGTCGATTGCGTCGGAGTAGACGACCTTCGATCTCTATGATGTACGACCTGTCGTTACAGTCATCGACGACTGTGCCACGCGACCATTTGATCGGTTGGTGTTTCTTCAGCGACTGGACGAAGACTGGAGTGCCTTTCTGTAGTGGTCTCAGATCGCTGACACTTCGGTTGTAGTATCGCTGGCTCTGCATTTGTTTTGTAGTCTTACGTGAAATCGTTTGCTCGACTTCGGGAATCGCTGGTTTCAGCAGAGACTCGGCCTGTGGGACGACTGCTCGTGTGCGTCGATTCATCAAGCGCTGTGCCGGACTGCTGACCATCTGACTCGTAGGAATATTGCACCATTCCAGGAGTGCTTTCATCGGGTCGGAAGATTTCGCTAGCAGCTGTTTTGCAATTTTGACAGCGGCCTCCGCCTTTCCATTCGACTGACTGTGATAGGGTGACGATAACGAATGTTCGAATTCCCAACTCTGCGCAAAGCGTTCAAACTCAGCGCTTATGAACTGTGGCCCACCATCGGAGTGGACTATGTTGGGAGATCCGTGACGTGCAAATTGCTCTTTACACGCCTCAATCGTAGTGACCGCTCGTTGATCATCTAGCTTCGCGATCTCGAAGAAATCGGAGTAGTAGTCGACGATTATGAGGTATGTGTCCTGACCGTGCGCGAAGAGATCCATTCCGACCTTAGCCCACGCTCGCGGTAGAATCGTGTGGCTACGAAGACTCTCTTTCTGTTGCGTAGGTCGTTCTCTGGAACACTCACTGCATCGCTCGACCGTCTGTTTTACGTCGTTTGTCATACCGTGCCAGTAGAGACTGTCTCTGGCTCTGCGTAGAGTCGACTCAATGCCTTGATGACTGCTGTGTAGTCTCACTAACATGTCATTCTGGAGTGACTTTGGGATGAACATACGCTCTCCTTTGTACAGGATACCGTTGTGCCCAGCGATGACGTCTCGAAACGTCCAGTAAACTTTCAGGTCAGACGGTAACTGTGACCTGTCCTGTGGCCAGCCTGATGCGACCAGCACGAGTAGTTTCTGCAGAACCGGGTCGTCGGCTGTGGCCTGACGTATCGCGTCTACTCTCGGCTCGCTGATGTTGACGTACTCTCTGGGGTCGACTGTCTCGACTTCCTCAGCGATGGCGTTCTCCGTTGTCACCTGGAATATCTGCTCCTTCGTCAGCTCAACTGATTGTCTACGTGTCGACGGCGCTCGCGACAGCATGTCTGCGACGAGTTGCTCACTTCCTGGCTTGTAGACGACTTTCATGTCGTAGCGCTGAAGTGCCATCATCATGCGTTGAAGTCTGTTCGGAGCCTCCAAGAGTGACTTTCGGAAGATCGTTTCCAGTGGCTTATGATCACTGTGAATCGTCACGTCTGGATGTCCATAGATATATTGGTCGTATGTGTGGCAGGCAAACACGATGGCAAGACATTCAAGCTCGATCGGTGTGTAGTTGCGTTCACTCGCTGTCAGTGAACGCGAAGCATAGGCGACTGGCTTCTCGTGTTGTAGAAGTGTCACTCCTAGCCACTGCGTACTTGCGTCACATTGAAGTACCACCGGTTTCGTCACATCGTAGTACGAGAGAGAACGTTCTGCGGTTGCGATGTCCTTCACTCGCTCGAACGCTTCTTGTTGGTCTGGTCCCCACACGAACTCGGCGTCTTTCTGCACCAGACGTCGTATGGGCTCGCAGACTGCAGAAAGATTCGGCATGAATTTCGCGATGTAGTTCGTGAAGCCCAGGAATCGTCGTACTTGTTCGACGTCCATCGGCGTCGGCATATTCTTGATGTCGCACACTTTATCAGGATCGGGCTTGACCCCGTCCGGAGACAACACATGCCCGATGTACACGATCTCTTTCATGTGAAGCCTCATTTTGGATCTGTTCAATTTCAAGTTTTGTTCGCGAGCACGCTGTAGTAGCTTGATGAAGTTGCTGTCATGGTCTTGCGGGCCTCTGCCTCTGTCTGACCACGACCGACGATCAAGATGTCGTCAGCTACTGTGGAGATCCCTTCGAGACCCTCCTGCGCTTGCTGCAAACGACGTTGAAATTCCTCCGGACTCGACGAGATACCAAATGGCATACGCAGCCATCTGTATTTTCCTGCCGGAGTCCAGAATGTCGTCAGGTAACTGCTTTCATCTGTCAGTTTCACCTGCAGGAATCCGTCTTTCGCGTCGATAAGCGAGACGATTTTCGCATTCGTCAGCGTTGGCAGAACCTCTTCGATCGTAGGTAGCGAGAAGTGGTTGCGTCGAATCGCTTTGTTCAGGTCAGAGGGGTTGATGCATACTCGCACCGAGCCGTTCGCCTTACGTACTGCCAGACAGCTCGAAATCCACTGAGTCGGTGTCTCGACTTTCGCGATGACGCCCTGTGCCTCCAGTGCCTCGATCTTCTTTAGGAACTCGTCCTTCAGTGCGTAAGCGACTTTCCGTGGTCGATTCTGTAAGGGAGCGACAGTTGTGTCAATCTCGATGTTGTACTCACTCGGAAGACACCCAAGTCCGGTGAAGACATCCGCATACTCCGTTATGGCAGCATCGATGTCGTTTGTTCGATCCTCGACTAGGCTGACGTGTTCACTCACCGCGATCAGATCGAGTTTCAGACACGTGTCGAGGAACAGCAGTGTGGCTTGCCTCGTTTTGACGACTTCGAAGATCAATATCTCCTCACGCTGGTCGATTTCTCGGAGTGTTAGGGAACATCTACCCTTCGACGGCACCTGCGAACCATCGTACATCGTCAAGTTCGAGGTACTCGCGCGTAGTGGTGGAGAGCCCAGTAGTCGATAGTCGGTGACGCTGAGGACATTGCATGTTGCGGCGGTGTCGAGTTGACATCTCAGTGCAGTAGGAGCTGAACGACTCTCCGATGATACGTTGATCGTTGCCATCAGACGTCGACCCTCCTTGTCCACTTGTATGCGTAGAATGCTGGAATCGCTGTCACCGTCGACGAGGTAGACACGCTTCGCCTTTGACTGTGCCTGCGGCGCTCGGCAACACTTGGCGTAGTGATTTTTCTTTTTACAGGCGTAGCACTCACTGCCGAATGCTGGACATTGTCTCGGCGGGTGCTCTGTGCCGCACTTCCCACACTTGTCCGCTTTGTTGCTCGACGTGTGAGTCGGTTGAGATCTCGGCCTGCGTTTAGCCTTCTTCTGTCTCGTCTTGTAGACCGCCTGCACTTCCTCGTTCAGTTTGAGCTTCCGCATTTCGCCTTCCGTGTCCTCCGCTAGGCGACACAGGGTAATGGCTTTCTCCAGGTCTAGGTTCTTTGTTTCAAACAGACGCCGACGCGTCCGTTCTTGGTCTAAGCCCAACGTTAGCGCGTGAAGAACCATGTCGTCCATCAGATCTCCAAACGCACATTCACGGACCTGCTTCTTTAGGGCCGTAATGAAGTCATCAATAGAGCGATTGTTCTGCTTCATGGTGAGGAAATGATGTCTGGATGCAAACACGCTCACTCTAGGACGGCAGAATTCATCAAACTTCGCGATGACGTCATCAAACGTTGGAACGCCTTCAAACGTGAAGTTGTCATTCCCTTTGTCACCGATACAGCGTAGTAGAATCGCCATTTTCGTCTTCGCGTTCGCGTCAGCTTTGTCACTGGCGTCGATGAACTGCGTGAACTGCTTTTTGAAACGCAGCCATTGCTCTGGCAGATTGCCGGACACGGGAAGCGGGTCGGGGAGAAGGAATCGTTCCATCACTTTTGTAGTCAAAATAGAACGGACTAACCTTCATTCACCGCGACTTCACGTTCTCTGAGTTCCAATTCACCTCTAGTTCGCTCTTTCTGACACCATGTTTCAATAATTGTTTGTTGACAACCGGTTATGTATCACGAAATGACTTTTATTAAATTCGTGTTGGCGTGGTCGAACCGGAACTGAAACTGCGCATGCTCGCATCAAATATTGTAAATACGATATGCAACTCTAAGAAATGTCACGTAACATAAACGTCAATAGCGCCATCTGGCGACCAAATAGAATAACTACTTATTCTAACAGATAGTACCTCTGACGGGGGAGCATGTCGTGCTCTTCGGAGTAGCTCGTCCGCTTTGGTTCCCACCTGGCACCCAACTCTCACATGTGGCTCCAAGTAGCTGTAGCAAGCGCAGCGGCCACACCCCGGCAAACTGCTTCGACAGACAGGCAAAACCAGGTGAGGGTAATCGACGGGTCTCAAACCCTCGGTGAATTGGGGACCTGCTCACCCAGCATGCGAAGACTGTTGCGGCGGTTGGGCAGAGGAAATCAAGTTTAGATTCAACGGCCACACCCCGCGGCCACATCCCGACAAACTGCCTCGACAGGCAAACAAAACCAGGTGAGGGTAATCGACGGGTCTCAAACCCTCGTGGGTTAGGGACCTGCTCACCCAGCGTAGGGCATGGCAGGGCACGGAAGATGTCATGGCCATCCACTGCAGTCAAGGAAGTCTTCAGTCGTACCAACCTTCTGGGCCACTGAAACCCGGCTTCTGCGGCCGAGAGAGTGGGACCACCCCGTGCAACGGCCTTCCCACTTTAAAAGCATGTATGCGGGACAACACCACCAAATAAAGTTGTGACTCGGTGACTCGGAAACGTGGCTTGTTTGCTGATAACACAAGATGTATGTTTGAGAGCTTAATAGTAAGCGCCAACCCTTTATGTATAACTAGATTACATAACTACAATACTATACAATGTCGTTACCTAGTTATACATGTCATAACAAATACACAAAACTTACAGCAAAGGTGGGGGAACCGACCACACGCAGGTGGAGGAAACTCACCATCTTACGTACATGTGTGAAATGCTGTGATTCTAAACAAGGGGAAAGCGTTAGGTACATGTGCACATGTCCCCGCCCTAAAACCCCTTGGAAGATGTGCGAATATGTACACATAAGTAGCAGACAGTATAACAACACTCATACACACTGTGTACAATTATCATTAGCCAGAATCTCGTAAAACAAAATATGCTACAGAACGGATGGCTATAGTTGCAAGAGATATCAGAGAAAACAATGATATCATAGAACACAATATATATATATATATATATATATATATATATATACATACATATATACATACACTGTAACTTAATAGAAACCGTGTATTTAAAATTATATGCAAAAACACCCAAAGAAGTAAAAAAACACCACCAGCCATATAGATACTCAGGTGAAGACGGGGTAGGAGGGTGGGAAAACAAACTTAAAAAATCGCGAGCGAATATACCTTTTCAATTCTGGAAATTTCGAAAGAGAGGCTGGACGCTGGGATTGGACAGCCAGTCCCATGTTTCCGTCAGCCTCATAATTTATTAAGCTTACCGTATATTCTAGAATAGAAGCATTGGTTTTGTTGCCCACATAAATGCCGTTTGAATTTCATTCACGGTCTTTGTTCCATCTTTACATGCGCTGTAGTTGTTTTGTGTGTGTGCATAATGCCAGTTCTTGATGTGTTTACATATATATTTGTGTAATACATTCACCAATAATATTTCGCTAGTAACGTCTGTACCAATTTTGCCACCTTAAGTTTTTGAATTACAAGTTTCAAGAGACAGTGTTACTGAATGTCAAATATTTCAAACAAGTTCAAGATTGGGAATAACAAAATAATGTTCTTCTTGAGGAAACATTGTGTTTCTTTATACCAAAACAAATAATACACAGGTTACTATTGATAGTACACTTAGGGGAAAGGCGTGTAAAACGGGCCCCCTGCCCAAAAACTGGCCCTCGGCCGTTTGGCGTTATTGTATATGCTCTGATATATATGTAATGCATTAAAAAAGTTTGTATTCATATTGATAATCAACCCGAGGCCGAGTGCGCCCAAAACGAGCCCCTAAGTGGTCCGCTATGCAAACTATCATTAATATGCTGTTGATACAATACACACACCTGCATTTGTAAGGTTTTATGGTATTACATTATGTTACATTGGGTATTACCAAAAATAGATAAGCGAGCAAAAAATGAACAACTCAGAACACGTCCAAAACATGAAATTCTACGGTCGCTAGCACCATCACGGCACGTCCTGTCCCGACGATCTTGGTATTATTTGAAAGGATGCACTTTTGTTATTCTAGCGTCATCTAGATTTTTCACGGTAACCGTTTAAAGAACACCGATAAACGGACCTACAATCACGCCGTTTTCGGTGTTCTGTACGGTTCCGAACGATGTTGGCGGCGGGTACTAAGTACACTAATCTTCCGATTGCGGCGCTGTGTTCAATACAAGACGGTGCAGCGCGCGCTATCTACATTGTTCGAGGAAAGTACGTAAGCAGTTCGTCCGCCATTCTGGAGTTGCGCCAAGCCAAACCATACGCATGCAGAAAATGCAGTTCTTTGCATTATCATTGCTCAACATTTTCAACGATTATCATGTTACTGTGTTTGTTCGGGTAGCGTGTAACACAGAACACGGATTAATAAGAAACGTTTATGCTTTATGTCTGAAACACCAGCCTCCCTATCTAGGTCAAGACGAACTGAGCTGCAGCTAATCTGCAGCTAGCCATAATGATGTGCATATCATTACATGTCCCTTCTTTCGAACAGCAGAACTAGATAACAATCGAAAAGTGCAAATAGCAAACGTGTAAATGTCAAAACGAACTATCTAAGTATCATGCTGATAAATGTTCAAAGGTAAAATACAAATACTAGCTATGCGACTAAAAGGATATGGCACAAGTCCTAATAGTCCAGTCGTCGCGGGCTTCTCACAACTCTACCGCTTCGCGTGGTGTATCGTGCAGGAGTTGATGGCGAAGGTATTGGGGCGACTGTGCTCAGTAGCTCAGTTTCTGTAGCCGCGGTCGGTGATGGCGTTGGTGTCGCATGACGTGTTTCCTCGATGGCTTCATCAGTCTGCGGAAGTTGACGACTCTCGCGGATATGCTGACGGTTTCTTCTGAACTCCTTCCCGTTCATGTTCCGTAGAATGTAGGATCGTGGCTCGGTTGATTCTGCTCGTACAGTGGCGGGGTCCCATCGTCCTGTTACCGGGTGTTGCACACGAACTTGTTGATCGGGATAGAGAGGAGGCAAGTCAGTAGATTGTGCTCGTCGATCAAAGTAGTGTTTCTGTGAGACTTGTCGCCGCTGTAGCTCGAGGTGCACATCGTCTTCGTTTGGGACGTCGTTTCGAACTCTCACAGGAATGGTTGACTTGAGGCGTCGTCCCATGATCAGCTGCGCTGGGCTAGCTATTTTTGCGTTGATGGGAGTGATACGCCAGTGGAGCAGGGCGAGTTGATAGTCCGTGCCGGATTGCTTAGATTTCTTCAGCAAGGCTTTGATTGTCCGCACTTGTCGCTCGATGAAACCGTTTCCCTGGGGCCGTCTAGGTGAGGTTGTGATGTGATCAAACTGCCAAGTCCGTGCGAAATCACGGTAGGCCTCGCTGGAAAAATGTGGGCCATTGTCGCTTACCATTCGGTCAGGAATTCCGAACTCGGCAAAGATCTGTTTTGTGGCATTCACCACGACATGACTTGGAGACGGGTTTGGTAGTTGTCTGATGATGGGGTACTTGGTGTAGTAATCAGCGATTATCAACCACTGGTGCCCTTCAAACTCAAACAGGTCAGTCCCCAACACGCTCCACGGCTTGGATGGAATATCGTGTTGCAGCAAAGGTTCTGGTGTCTGCGATGACTGGTGTTCTTGGCATACGTTACAGGTTTGCACAAGTCGATCAATGTCTTTATTGATGTTCAACCAGTACACCGTGTCTCTTGCCAGCAACTTGGTCTTCTCTCTGCCGAGATGAGCGGTGTGTAGTTGTCGCAGGATCTCAGGCTGTTGTGTTCGTGGAATGACGAGTTGTTGGCCTTTCAGGACCAGACCATTCTCAACAGACAGTTGGTCTCGGAAACTCCAAAACGATCGAATGTCTGTAGGTAGATCCTTGACGTCTTCTGGCCAGCCTGCCACGATTGTTTCCAAGAGCTGGTTCAGTACTGCGTCCAGTGATGTGTCACGCCTGACTTGATCCAATCGTTCCGTTGAAAAACGAACAAGATCTACTGGCATATCAAGGTCGATGGGTGTGGCGTTGTGTGGACTAGGTAATCGCGACAAACCATCTGCGAGTTGGTTTTGTGAACCGGGTCGGTGCGTCATCGTGAAGTTGTACCCATGCAACTTGATCAACATCCGTTGCAGTCTTGGCGGAGCTGATGCGATGGGTTTATCGGTGATCATCACGAGCGGTCGGTGGTCCGTGATGACGTTGAAATCTCGTCCGTACAAGTACGTATGGAATCGTTGCATTCCGAATACGATCGACAATAGTTCACGCTCGATGCATGCGTATCGCTGCTCGGTAGTTGTGAGACTTTTGCTCGCGTACGCGACGGGTCTGAGCTCGTCATCTGAGTCTGGTTGCAGGAGTGCAGCTCCAATACCTTTCAAACTCGCATCACACTGGAGGAATGCCGGTTTACGCGGATCATAGTAGTGTAGCAAAGAGTTCTCCGATACTTCGTTCTTCATGTCAAGGAACGCTTGTTGGTGATGCGCTTCCCACACAAAGTCCGAGTCTTGACGTAGCAGCTCTCTCAGCACCGCAGATTTGGCGCTGAATGCTATCACGAAACGTGAGAGATACATGATGAAGCCCAGGAATTGTTGTAGTTCGGCTTTTGTTGTCGGTACAGGCATTGCCCTGAGGTCATTCACTTTTTGAGGATCTGGCTTGATACCCTCGCTGGTGTAAAGTTGACCAAAGAATGATACTTTGTTGCACTTGATGTTACACATTGCTGAGTGGAGTGCTAGACCATGCTGCTTAGCGATGCACATGAACTGCTGCAGGTTGCGGTCGTGATCGAGTTCGGTTGCGCCGTACACCACGAAATCATCTGCTATCCCGCAAACCCCAGTGCACTTTTCGAGTATTCGGTCCATTTCCAGTTGGAATATGTCCTGGCTCACCGAGAGTCCGAATGGCAGTCTCAAAAAGCAGTATCTCCCGAATGGCATCTGGAACGTCGTAAGCTTTGGCTCTCATCGTCTAGTTTAATCGACCAGTATCCAGCCTTTGCGTCGAGTTTGGAGAAGAAATTGGCGTTCGCAAACTTATGATTGAGTTCGTCCAACGTTGGCGTTTGGTGTCGAGGACGAATCAGCGCTTTGTTTAGCTGACGCGGGTCGAGGCACACACGGATGCTGCCGTCTCGTTTGGTGACATACGTCAATGAACTGACCCAATCGGTTGGTTCTTCGATGACGCGAATGACTTGTTGGTCGACCATTTTGTCCAGTTCTGATTTTATTTTGTCTCTAAGAGCGATAGGAGTTCTGCGTGGTGGGTCGATGCGACTAGGAACGTTCGGATCGACCATCAGCTTGTGCGTCTTCTGTAGCTCACCGATCCGATCAAATTGTTGTGGATATTGCTTCATTAAGTCTCCGATGTTGTCAATCTTATGCGGATGAGGCGTCTCGTTGCTCAATGCGCAGTGCATTGTGACGACGTGTAGGTCTTCGCATGTGGATAACCCGAGGATTGCGGGTCCTGGCACGTCGACCACGAAGAACTTCGTCTTTCTCCATTCTCGTTCGTCGTAGGAGCAGTTGATGTCAACAGTGCCTCTGCATGTGATAGCGGTTCCGTTATACGCTGTTAGAATGCTATCTGTTGGCTGTAGGCAGTCTACACGAGGATTTCCAACTGTGTCGAGTTGTTCTGGAAACATGTCTCTGAACGTTCGGAAAGGCATAGTGTTTGCCTGTGCGCCTGTGTCGACTTTCAGTTGTGCATGCCTGGCCTGTTGCATAGCTGAATCTTCAGAGTAGCATATGCCTCATTCCTGTTTGAAATTGAAGTGTGGACTACATTGAATGAAAATTCATTTGCTTGTGACCTGCTGTCATCGTAGTCGCATTGTTCATCTACTGTGTGAAGTCGTTGATTGCGTCTGTCAGGACGATGTACGTCGGGCGTTTGGCGTTGCGTCTCATAACGTTTTTGGGATTGTATTCTACGGTGCTGCCCTCTACCGAACGAGTCTGTTGTTTGCTGTGGAGGGTAACGTCACCTAGCGGAAGAGTTCGTAGCTAGTTGTTCATGCTTTGTTGTCAAACAACACTTTTGCCAATGCCCACGCTTCTGGCACGCATTACAAGTGTCGTTTTTAGCTGGACAGTACTGCTTTCCGTATTTGCAGCATGTGTCCCGCTTGTCTCGGATGACATCCATCTGCTGTGCTCGACCGTCGCTATGTAATTGCTGTAGTTGTTTGACGTGCGTTGCCGATGCTTCGTAACTTCGTCCAAGGGCTATTGCCTCGTGAAGTTTCATGCCTTTTGGCTTGTTCAGCAGCTCTTTTTGAAAGTCTGCGATTGGTGTGCTTGCTATGATCAGCTCAATTAAACGTTCGTTCAATTCGTCGTCAACAAAATCGCACTTTAAAGCTTGTAGCTTGCACCTGTTGATGAAATCGTCCAATCCTTCTTCGCGCGTCTGTCTGTAGTGCGTCAGTTTCAGACGACTGATCCGGTAGTTTTCCGGTGGCTCAAGCTGCTCTTCAAATGCTGCGAATATCTTCTTGGGATCTTTCTTGTCCTCTTCGGATAGTGTCCAAGAGTTGTAGCGTCGCAAACCTTCATCGCCAACTTGAAGCAAAATGTGGACAACTTGATCTGCGGTCTCGATGCGTTTAGCCTTGAAGTACAACTCAATTCTCTGTTTGAACAGTTTGAAAGTGTCGGCCGGATTCGGCACTGACCAGTCCATTCGTGGTACGTGGTCCATGTTGCTATTGGCTATCGCGTTGACGTTCTCGCTGACGTTGTTGTTGTTGAGTGGCAATGTCGATGTGTAGCTGTATGACTGCTTTTACGAGTCTAAGCTTACATAATAATCGTATACAGCTGTCTTGACTATTGTTTTGAGTCATGACTAGCTTACAAATCAGCGTAGGTGTTTTTACGAATGTTCTAGGCCTGCGAGTGTACACAGCGCCTGACGTGACCTTTGACACGGTTATCGAGAATGACAGTTCATAGCCGATGCGCCATTTTTGGTGCGTGAAATCGTTCGCAATGTTTCGCAATGTTCTTCAAAACTTCGCCAAGGCTACATCTGATAGGCTATGATATGCTATACATTCACGATCTCACCGCTGCCGCCATGTCATGTTACTGTGTTTGTTCGGGTAGCGTGTAACACAGAACACGGATTAATAAGAAACGTTTATGCTTTATGTCTGAAACACCAGCCTCCCTATCTAGGTCAAGACGAACTGAGCTGCAGCTAATCTGCAGCTAGCCATAATGATGTGCATATCATTACAACGATAACCTCAGAATTTTAATTATATAACAAGTGGTACAGCCTGATGATTATTCTGATGAAAAACGACGAAGTTCAATTGGCTCAGTAAATAATTGCAACGTTTCTATGTGATTTGTTTGAAAATTTCATTATTTTGAATTGTGATAGATAAAAAACTTCAAGGATTACTTTAATATCTTTCATTTTATATAACGCATGACAGCTTGGTGATTATTCTGATGAAATGAGGTGACTGGACAAATACGCTAACATCGCGCGCTGCGGTCCCGTAGGCACATGCGCTTGCCTCCCGAATGGCGGACAAAAACCTTCAGTGTAGACTGCCATGTTCTCGCTCAGTGACGCCTCCTGTCCAAATAGAGGCTCCTTGCTTATACCATGAAATCAGATAGTGGTGCCTCAATCGGTAGTTTAGTGAACGGTAGTAGATAGTAGGACCTGTACGATCTCAAAAGCCTACTTATAAAAAAGAATTTAATTACCCCTAATCGTTTTCGAGCACACCGCTGAGTCAGCAATAATGCGAGACTAATCCTATGCATAAAAAAAGATCAAAGGCTTTGTGGTTGACACTAATGAGTTTGGGAAACCTACTTATAAAAAACGTGATTGATGAGCGATGTAATTTGATACTAATTGGATGATTGACAGTACACTAGAGAGATGCCACCTAGCGGTGAGTGCAGAGAGTATTTTAGGCAAGTGATGCCACCTAGCGGGTAGTTACGGTCATAAAACCCTACTTATAAAAAATATAAAAATACTTATATAAAAAATAAAAAAATAAAAAAAAATAGATATAAAAAAAAATATATATATATAAATAATGAGTTTATCGCGCTAACCACGCTAAAACCATGCAACTATGTAAGTATAAAATTTGATACTAATTGGATGATTGATTACCCCTACACTAGAGTTGCCACCTAGCGGTGAGTGCAGAGAGTATTTTAGTTCTAGCGATCAACGTCGTACCTAGAGTGTGCTGACATAAGCAATAATATTGCGCTAACCACGCTAAAACCATTGTATAAACCATACACCTAGCGGTGAGTGTAGAGAGGATTGTAGTTCGCCCCCCTAGCGATCAACGTCGTACATAGAGTGCGTTTATTGCGCCAATATATAGCCAACCACGATAAAACCATTGTATAAACGTCGACGACGGATTAGCTCTCCTGGGAGAGTATGCGACTAGGGATCGAAAGATTCCGGGTCCGAATCCGTTCGTCGACCCTTTTTAGATTCCCCCTAGCGGCGGTATAACCGGGGTAAAACCACTGCTCTTAGGAGAGCGTTCGCCTAGGGATCGAAAGATTTGATTCGACCCTAGCAATCAACGCCGTACCTAGAGCGTGCTGCCGTAAGCAATAATGCGTTTATTGCGGTAATATATAACCACTATGAAATGACTGTGTGCAGTTTTTTTTTTTGGTCATGAATGGCGCACTGTACCCTATGTTGACAGCAACGATAAGAGCGACGACTGCTGCTGCAGCGATTAAGGCCGGCTGCTGCTCTAGTGGACTTTGACCCCTGGATGAGAGCATAGCTGGCTAACGGTAAACAACGTTCTGGTGGAAGGATTAAAACGAAACCAATGCGTTGTGCGTTTAAATACGTTCTAGTCGTGGGATTACAATAAAAATCAAATGCATAAATACACTAATGTTCAGTAGGGTGTTTATGCATTGGAAACAGACGCGTGAAAACGTGAGTAGTGACTGAAATATTTATTGCGGAGCAGTATGATAGGCGAGCATTCGGCCAGCATTCGCCCGCGGCCAACGGGTCGCCCTATTGTCCATAGCCCGTTGGGCTGCTTGACGAGGAATACTCTGGCCAGATCGGCGATGTCGTCTTCATCGTCGTCAGAGTCGTAGTGGTGGTGATGGCTGTCAGTGCCTGTCGGCGTGATGACGTGCGTAGGAGGCAACGTGAGGGTGAAAGGAGCGACCGTGCATGTCGGCTTGGTCGTCCGTGATAATGTGCCGGTTGTAGGCAGTTGGATCGGTCTACGAACTAAAACCACAATACATTTTAAACAAAGGATGAGAACCATGCATTGTTTAAATGATAAAATGAGAACCACAATGGTAAAATAAAATGATGCATTACAATGGTTGTGAAATAAAATGAGACACAATGATAAAATAAAATGAGACATTGTTTAAATGATGAAATAAAATGAGAACCACAATGATAAAATAAAATGATGCATTACAATGGTTGTGAAATAAAATGAGACACAATGATAAAATAAAATGAGACATTGTTTAAATGATGAAATAAAATGAGACATGGTATTTAAACGGTAAAATGCATGCATGCATGCATGCATGCGTACTTAACTGTAGTAAAAATAAAATGAGAGATATGCACGTACACATGCATACACTTACAATTGTTTAAATGGTAAAATACAATGCATGCATGCAGGCGTAGTTACAACAACTGTTTAAACTGTAAAATATGATGCATTACAATAGTTGTGAAATAAAATGAGACATTGTTTAAACGGTAAAATAAAATGATGCATTGTTTAAATGATGAAATAAAATGAGACATAAACGGTAAAATGCATGCAAGTTTGCGTACTTAACTGTAGTAAAAATAAAATGAGAGATGCACGTACACATGCACGCACGCGCGTACTTACAATTGTTTAAATGGTAAAATAAGATGCATGCATGCAGGCGTAGTTACAACAACTGTTTAAACGGTAAAATAAAATACATGCAGGCATGCGTACTATTTAAACAGTAAAATACATGCATGCATGCATGCGTACTATTTAAACGGTAAAATACATGCATGTTGTGTACTTACAACAACTGTAGTAAAATGAGAGACATGTACGCGTACTTACAACTGTTTAAATGATAAAATGCATGCATGCATGCATGCATGACGCGTAGTTACAACAACTGTTTAAATGTGTTGGATCTTACCGTGGCGTTGACTTATGTGGTGTGGTCATGTTTGATGAAAAGTTCGGAGCGATGTATAGACGTTGATTGCGCGTGACTGTAAAAGTGTGTATGAAATGTGCGCGCCGTCAAACAGCAGTGGCGGCGGCGCATGACACTACGGCTTATCTTGATTGGAATGTGAACGGAGAACAAAGGATTTTTATAAACGATAAACGAAACGTTAAAATCATGAAATTAAACGTTGTATACGATCCCTGGAGGGTCAGGAAACACGAGATGCAGTGATATTAGAGAAATTTGCTGTAAAAGTCACATTTGACAATGGATGTACTGACGTGAACGCTAACTTTTTTTTTAAAACAAATTCCTCGGTAGACTAGGCGGAATGCGTTGTGACATCTGTTGCGCGTGACTTATCGCGATTGGAATGTGAACGGAGAACAAAGGATTTTTACAAACGATAAAAGAGACGTTAAAAGCATGAAACTAAACGTTGTATAGGTTCAGTGTGGAGTCAGGAAACTGGAGATGCATCGATATTAGAGAAATGTGATGTAAAGAGAGATTTAACGGTGAATGTACTGACGTGACCGGAAACTTTTTTCGAAAACAAAATGCCTGGGATAAATTAAGTATGCACGCTGATAATTGAATAAGATAATGGTATTAGTGTGAAGTACGCATGCGCGTTATTTGGAAAAGTATCAAACGGTTGAGAAAATGCTATATTGTATGACGCTGAAGTTCTAACGTGTATTCTTTCTACAGCAGCCCCTGTCAGCAGCAGCAGCAGCAGCAGCAAAGCCGGTATGCTCGGTCGCTCCCATATCACGGAGTGACCCCCCTCGCCCAATCACTCCACCACCACCACCGCCACGACGCCGATGTCTTCGATGACGACATCAGCCTCGTGTCTCCGTTCTTAAGAAGAGGAAGCAATGGATCGTGGTACACGCCTATCCCACCGACCAAACTATTACACTACCCTGACAGACATCCACACAAGCTAGTGGTGTTAGTTGACTACACTACCCTGATAGACATCATCACAAGCTAGTGGTGGTAAGTTGACTACACTACCCTGACAGACATCCACACAAGCTAGTGGTGGTAAGTTGCCTACACTACCTTGACAGACATCCTCACAAGCTAGTGGTGGTAGTTGACTACACTACCCTGACAGACATCATCACAAGCTAGTGGTGGTAAGTTGACTACACTACCCGGACAGACATCCTCACAAGCTAGTGGTGGTAGTTGACTACACTACCCTGACAGACATCATCACAAGCTAGTGGTGGTAAGTTGACTACACTACCCGGACAGACATTCTCACAAGTTAGTGATGGTAGTTGACTATACTATCCTGGCAGACATCCTCACAAGCTAGTGGTGGTAGTTGACTACACTACCCTGGCAGACATCCCCACAAGCTAGTGGTGGTAGTTGACTACACTACCCTGGAAGACATCCTCACAAGCTAGTGGTGGTAGTTGACTACACTACCCTGGCAGACATACTCATAAG
>CM034538.1:2336759-2490641 GCA_020002185.1 Paraescarpia echinospica | reverse complement strand
AACCGGTCCGTGTGCGTCACAACTAGCGTCACAACTAGGGCACTGTACACTCACTCCATGCCTCACTGCACAGTCACTTGTAATTACTTCCACCATTGCCTCCACCACTCATGCACCAGGTACAACTGTTTACTAGTCCTTCCATGTTGGAGCCTATTCTTACAAGAGCTCCTCAATCAATCCTATAGGCCTAGGATGTCAATACAAAGCCACTAGTCCAATTATCTTGTTATTCAGCGGTCACATGACATCTCTAGGAGGTCATTACACTATGTGGCCTGACGCCTGCAGCTAGTGACCTCGTTTGCTGTGGGCACTGCTGTACAAACTGGGTCAGTCATGGCATGACATGCGTGAGTGAGCGCGGCGGACACGCGTGGCCGAGCATACAGTTGCTAGGTTGTATAAGCACCTGACCGCTCGGCCAAATTCGCACAAATCGATATCTCCTGGCCATGTCCTTGAGGCTAAACTTTAGTGATATGATGCCTGTTCACAAGGGATAGTGGGTCAACTGATCAATGCATTGCAGGGCCACTCTACCAACATTCATTCACTAGCACTGTTCTATATTAAACCGAGATAAGATTCAACAGGACAATTATCACGTGGTGCACACTTAGTAAGGCCGGTGTTGGAGGGATTCTCCACAGTCACTGCTACAGAAATAAGCTCTTCATTTCATTATGTACCCCAAACATCAATACAATATGTACCCTATACACTTAGGGACTTTGTCAATATACAAATTCCAATAAAAAAATTCATATGGATGGGTGGACTTGGGTCCATTTGGAATATCGCCAACAAAATTAGATAGATGTTTTTATTTTTATATGGGTTGGTAGGGTCAATCCTTCCCAAAAAGTTGGAATTGTTTATATTTACTAAGTCCCTTTCGATGATGCTTGCAGTGACACCTACCAGCATTGAGGAGAACCATCGTGCGGATGAGGACGAACTCCTCTCGGTTGATACTGAGACGACGGAAGACATTGCGAAGGTCTGAGAGGTTGAGACAGATGGGCCAGAACTTGCTGAGGACACAGCGCGACCTGTGACATGACACACGGACAATGTAGACATCACTCAACACTAGCACGATGCAATAAAGCTACAGTCTAAATGCATACTGTTCTACCCAAGTGTTGGAAGACTAATAATATGCTGAGGTTAAGTGCACAAAAATCAAAACATTGTACATAATATATTTTAAAAACCTCTATTTTATCATCATAATACTAAATATACGGTTAACATTAATGCTGAATATCATACATTTAATTATAGTTTCACATCACGTAGCATTGTGTGAATGATTTATACGATTTTAAAAGAAGTAATTTGTCATGCAAATAATGCAATACATGAAAATCTAAACCGACAGTAACAAATCGACCCTCGTTAATTAGACCATGCTGATGTTTATTCTGCAAACAATAGCGCAAGGATATCTGTGTAAATGAATACACACAATGACATGAGATGTGACATGATGACATGAGATGTGACGTGATGACATGAGATGTGACATGATGACATGAGATGTGACGTGATGACATGAGATGTGACATGATGACACAAGATGTGACATGAGATATGACGTACTTGTTGAAGTAGAGGTCTGGAGCGAAGACAAGGTTCTCGCAGTCAGAGAATGGCATGGACCGCCACATGAGACCACACACAATCACCTCCAAGGTCTGGGTAGCCTGCAAGAGAGACTCTACGTTAGTCTTATCTTGCACTGATGCTCTATTATGCCTTGCTCATCAGTGCAGTAATTAATTACTCAGGACCACATCTAGTAATCATCATAAAACTGCATCTTCATTTGAGGTTAACAAACGCTTGGTACTAGACAGTTAGTCTTATCTTGCACTGATGCTCTATTATGCCTTGCTCATCAGTGCAGTAATTAATTACTCAGGACCACATCTAGTAATCATCATAAAACTGTATCTTCATTTGAGGTTAACAAACGCTTGGTACTAGACAGTAAACCCCACACATAAATTGATACATGTTATACTTGCATGCAAGAATTATGGCAATGAAATTCTTGACACTCCAATTTTGCAGCAGGGAAAACAGTTTGGATATTATTACATATTTCACAAACCACGAGACCATGAATCAAGGGCCGTACTCCATGTTCAGTTGGTGGAATGCACAATTTATTCAGGTAATGTACTTTCCAAGAAAGAAGTTTGAGACAGGTTTTGCCAATAACTGCAGAACTTTGATCTATTTTGCCTGCCTCTAATTACAATTTTTTTCCAATTAATAAAAACCTCCCCAACTGTGCATCCCTCGGATAAATCAACGAAAAAAAGACATACACAACAACCACTCATCAATAGCAGCCACCGGACTGAGGCAACATTAATCAAACGAACCAGGCTGTGTTCTTGTAGATTTGCAGGTATACTACTCACCAGGTATTGCCTTGGCCCAGCTGATGATGTCTACAAGCTCGAGGTCCGCCAGTTTGATGAGTGATGTAATGAGACCAAGCTCTGTGTCCGGCTGTGAGTTGTCGTGTCCCGTCATGCGCACGGGCGGGTCGATCTGTAGCAGGTGCTCCACCAGGGGATGCATAGGGGGTGCCTCCGTCATCTTGAGGTTACCACCAGAGGGCGACGTTGACAGAGGCATTGGCATGGAGTTGTGGGACATTGGTAAGGCTGTGCTGAGGGTGTCCGTAAACGTGTGTTGTGGACTGCACTGGGGGCTTCTACTGTCGTCTTTGAACATCTGGCAACAAGGATACAGGTCAAATTAGCAACGTTGTTAAGTATTTTATGTCATATATAAACAAGGAATGGTAAAGGAAGTACTGCAGAAGCATAAGAAATGATACGCTAATAATATTATAATACTGAGCCTTGCTGTTATTCGATAACTGTGTATGTGTGTGTGCATTTGCAGGTGCTTGTTTGTACTAACCATTTAGCTAAAACAATATTACGTTTTGTCTAAAACTAAACAAAATTCCAGTTTGGCTGGAAAAAAATTAAATGGCTAAGAAATGCAACTTCTTAGCCAAATGACTAAACAACTAAACAAGAAATCATGTTAGACCAAGGCCATGTGTGCACATGTTTACATGCACATATTCTCGCACATCAATTTCACTGTGGCACTTAACAATAAACTGCCAGCAAAAGCAGTGAATAATAGATGAGACTAAGAGAGGGTGAGAGACGTCATCACTGGGCTTGATACAGGTGCCTGGCGTAGACCCCACATGCTGACATGCCAGCCCGGCTTCTATTGAGGCCACTCCGCAGCCAGTCACTACTAACAACTAATCACAACTCCTGCCGCCTGTGTGCTCCAGCAAAACAACACATGAACACTGGCTTAACTACGAGATAAACACTCCCAGTGTGACTCACAATGTGATCATGCATTGAGCGCTGCTAATGAACGACCTTTCCTGTCCATGCCACCACAGGGCAGAGCTGCTTTAAATCCTCTTTCTCCGCAAGGCAAAATGTGACCTTTGGATGTTGACATATATTTTGATGAGTCACTTAGTAAATTAAATCTGCCAAGGTACAACTGATCATACACACGAAGGATGTATGAAGTACTCAGAGAAATGCAAAAATGCAACACTGCATGCAAGTCTCACAATCATAATAACACAAGTTATTTTTTTTTATGTATACATAAAATATATATAACAAAATAATGTGTAATAGTTTGTATTAAAAATGAGAACTGAAGACTCTACCTTAGCATCCATTCCGTCGGTGTCCTTTAGTTCGGCTTTCCTCTTTGTCGCTCTCCCCGATTTGCTGCTCTTTTCTTTGCGACAATCTGCAGAGAAATGGGCCAAGTTAACACAGCGAGACAGAGACGGCGACTATTTGTGACAGACACTATGGCTGCAGATCAACCAACTGAAGACTACAAACTTCATCTATCGCTTGAGATATGTTCACACGATACTCTCAGTAAACAAAGTTTTTACACACCTTCAAGGCTGAAGTGTCAGAATGAAGCAGCCTACCTTCTTAAACTTGACCATTCACTAAAAGTAGTTTGCTTCCGTGAGGTCACGATTTGACATTAAAGGCATATATATATGATAGTTAACCATATTTTCAACAGGCAGTAAGCTTATTACATTATGGTAAATATAATACGATTTAAACAAGGACTCTGTATCCTGAAAATTAACTAACAGATAACACAACTACAACCCTTCACAGGATATATATATATTTATATGATCACCGACAACATCTACAACAAACTACATCTATATGACTTTTGTTTTGCACAAACATTACATTGACCATACAAAATATCAGTCAATGTTGGAAACACTCAAAGCAATGACTGTGGTCGGAATAAAGAGGTTTGTTCGACTCAATGAAGGGGACACTTACTTCCTTTTGACATGCCCATTGCGAGACACTTGCGTAGTCGACATGCCTGGCAACTCTTCCGTCGGTGTTTGTCGATCTTACACGTGTTTGTGGCAGGGCAGATGTAATCAACTGGACCTGTAGTGTAACATCAGACCATTCTCAACAACCCACACCATTATCTCACACATCTTATTAAAGAACGCAGAAACACTACACAGCGATTTTCAACGAGAAGCCAAATACGCATAATGGAAGAAATTGGCCAGCAGAATTAAATCAATAACACTCCATACATTTGTTCAGCAAAACTAATCACTTTCACAAAGTGCACAACCAAATGTCAGATGCATTCACAGAATCCTGTATCGGCTGAAACCTATAATGAAAACTATGGCTTCTGAACTATCACGAATGAAAGTAATTCAGTAATAAATAACCGCCATCTTCTGCTCGGAATGTCTTTATCCATCAAACAGCTACTAGAGCTCTTTACGATATCACCTGTAAGTACCCACTTCAGTTAGCCAGTCCTTCACAGACACACTACACTAGACTCAGAATAGATGCACAAGTATATATAGTTTCTAAATATGTCAATTAAATCAGAACAACAGGGAAAATATAACAAGTAATTGATCTATTCGGCGATTTCTTAAACTTGTTATTATTAGCATACTCTATGTTGACTGCCCACCTTGTAAACTTCGCTTGAAGAACGCCTTGCATCCTTCACATGACCAGACACCGTAGTGGAAGCCTGAGGCACTGTCGCAACAAATCTGACATAATCGACCTTCTGTTGGACCTGGGAATAACATAAACACACACAAGTTAGTGGTGAGGTTACAGAACATCTTTCTTGTCTAAGGATCACTAGAAAGAGGTTAGAATGTACTGTTACTGATCATTTTCTGAGTTGTATGCTTATCAAAACGGTGTCTCTCCACATATACAAAATAAAATTGTAACATCAACATAAAATTACACATACTTTTAATTATTGTCCTGTTTTTCCTCCAAGTAATATAATATATTCTTGTGACACATATAACTTTTCTTCCAACTCAATATGTAACAGAACTTTAAGAAACATATCTTGCTGATCTGAGATGGTGGCGGTGCTTACTTTTAGGTTGTGGTTTTGATGCTTCGTGGGGCTGTTTCTTGATCTCGCCCATGGTGGATGACGGCAGTTCGTAGGTGGACTCAGACTGAGGCTCTAGGGAGCATGACGTGGGTGGGTGGTGTGGGGAGCTAGCAGTGAGTAACGTTGTCGTGTCGACTGAGGTGAGAGACCTGGCCAGACTACACTTCACCTCCTCACTGCAACACACAACCTGACATTGTCATTCACATGTCACACGGGCAGTTATTGGGCACTGTCATGTATTCTTATTGTTTCTTAACATTCATATTTTAATGCACATTTTCATGTTTATAGATTTTTATGTACAATGCTGACTTTACTTTATTTTATTCTTTTATTAGTTTTACATACTCAGATATTTATATTTTGATGTATCTTTCTGTTTAAAATATTTTTAGTATTTTATACCCCTTTATTTAATTTTTTACTGCATTGTATTATTATTATTTTTAACATTCTTATTTTGTATATATTTACATAGATTTTAGTTATACATAATGGTGATTTTATTTCCCTTTTATATATTCAGATATTTGTTTTTTATGTAATGTGTTTTAATGTTTATACTTTTGTGTATATTTGTATGTGAGCATTTTTGTAACAATAGGGCTCTGCATTTCATTCCAATAATTATTTCTACCAGAATGTTGGAAACCACAAAGTAGATAACACTTCTTTGTGTGCATCGCTCGAATAACCATAATGACAATAACCATAATGACAATAACCATAATGACAATAACCATAATGACAACACGGCTAACGGAGAAATCATGATGGGTCAAAGTAAGATGTTGACGCCACGAGACAGGCCAGCCGTTAGTGTCACACCATCATAAACGAGCAACCCGACCACCGTGGACAGCTATATGATGTCATAACACAGTACGACGCACAGCCAAGGACAGCCAAGGACAGCCAAGGACAGCACTGTCATCATGGCTCACATTCAGTATGTACCAAGCCAGTCTACCAACAAATATGAAGCGCAGGTCCTAGGATGGTATCAACCAACTGTCCATATGTCACAACAATCAACTATTTATCGGGTCACATGTCACTATAACACGCCTACATCTTTATAGTTTCAGCCTACCACTACCTGCACCAGGAGTAAGAAAACATTGATGAATGTTGGCCTTCAGAAAATGAGACAGTTAAACATGCAATGGTGCCATCTTTCCCCGCTGTAGGGCCATTAAACTGATCCAGCCTCCAGCTAGGGTCAGTCACCTTAACCCTGCTTTTGACCGCGTCCTCATAGGTAAATAATTGAACAGTTTAGTAGCCTGCTGTGACTAGTTAATTTGGTCACCGCTGACCTCAGTATACACTGGGCAGTGGTCAGCAACTGTAAACTGACCAATCAGTGGAGAGGTTAATGTCCACAAAGAAACATCATATCAAAAACATCATAAAATATAAAAACAATTAAAAATAACCTAATTTCCATGTTCACACAGAGTATACTGACTGATATGAAGAAAATGTATAACGAAGGCACTGTAACAGGAAGTATTGCAAGTGCAAATATCAATGCCACTTTGCCCTCATAGCGCGAGAGTGTTTTGCTATGATGCCAAGCCAGAGTTCTAAGAACTCTGCTTTTTTTACAACAACCAAAAGCATTGGTATGTGTTTCTCTTGGTTAAATAAACGAGCACTCTGTAGATTAGCATTTAGGTCAAACGATACAAAGTACATGCAGAAACATTCATAATCCCAGCAGGGCTGTTTTACTAACCATTTGTATTAACTATATTTCTTATACAAGTTATATTCAATCAGATAGCATTAATTCAAAACACTTGGTTTATTATGGAACAAAGTGCACAGATAAAACTATTTAAAATTGTGTTGTTTAGTATAAAAAGTCCACAAAATGGTGATTTAAAGACGGTCATATTGTCACTAGTTTCAAGTGATTTGTTGTGTTCACCTAATGCCTTACGTTCACTCAAGCTGTGCCAACATATTGTCAACCATTATTTATTAGTTATTACTTCCATCACACTTTTGATTTAGTTTATGACCACATTTGTTACTGGATGAAACAAAAAAATGAATCGGACTTATTTTGATGAAACAGCAGGTATATCTTGCAAGTCATATATATAAGTAAAAAATTAACAATACATAAAATATTTGCAAAACGTGATATATTGAAGTCCATGGGACCATACTGAATACAGGACACAATATACATAAAACATGAATTAAGTGGTGATATATTTGTACCAGAAGACTAGTGAGTGTTGTTGAGTGTTTGCCATGGCTGACTCTCACGTATGTTTACCATGGAACACTGCCATGTACCTTGACAAACTGTAAGAGTTCATAACCAGTCTAGCTCAATCTCTATTGGCAGGCAAGCCTCACAAACATATCTCTTCATCTACTCACTCTAGCTGCTTATATAACCCGATATCACATTTCCAATCTGCATAGACTGGTTAGTCTTACCAAGTCAACAACCTGGCCTAGTGGCCTTTTTACAAGCCAGATCGATTCTAATAAAAAACCTGAAGTATGACAGGGGAATAGTTGCTGCACATATAAAACAACAACCTCCTATTGCACTGGCAACTGCTACACAGTATACACAAGCCACAAACTAACACACCAAATATGTGATGCAACGGTGGGCCAGTCAACAATTACCAGAAGTTGTCATATTACAAGACAGATTCTAGTAAAAACTTGAACATGGACTGGGTGTAGACACATGAAGCTGGCACCCTCCGATTGCACCACTGCCTGTAATGCACCACAGATACAGCCAGACATACCTCGACTTGCTCGACATCTGGGACACGCTGAGCTCCTGGGTAAAGTACAGCAGTGAATTGAGAGCAAGTTCCTTCGTCTGGGAGGCAGAGACATCGTTGTTGAAGTACGCGATACTACCATGATCAAGGTCCGTTGAACTACTGGTGGCAACAGCAAGACTGTTGAGAACCTCTGACAGCGACATGTCCGCCATGGTGGTTGGCTCACATCTGATGCTAGTATCGACAGCGGACATGCTCTAGTAGAGCACCTATCTACTCGTGGAGTCGTGGTAAATACGCCCGACTCCTCCCCCTGATGGTGACACCTGTCGCAGTACACACACGTGACACTGTCTCCACCACCGCCGGCTCACTGCTGATCCAGCACTTTGTACTGTGGGCAGTGCCTTTGAACGCTGAGGTCAAGCAGGCAGTAATAAGGCCAGTCCTGGAGAGCTACTGCAGCTAAAGATAACCCAGCAGGTACACACGGCCCGCTACAATAGGTGTAGCTGCAGGTTCAACTGAGGTCACCGGCTGCCTTAATTATGCAGGATACAAAAGTCCTCAGCGGCACGATACTGACTGTCTGGGGATATTTTGAACAACAACAACAGCAGTCAACTGAGAAATTAATAAATATATTCGCCAACACACAAGTGGAGATGCGGTTCATTAGATCCTTTCACTGGCTCGTTTCACATTGTTACAGTTCTGTGAATAAACATATTAATATTTCATAAACTATACATGATTCATGATTCTGATTTGATGCTCCTCTGAGTTGGGCCATAGAGAGGTGTTTACTTATATGGTTTATATATTACATTTTTATATACTGAACACTGAGCCCATTCCAACAATACAGTAAATACTAAACAATACATGGGCAATTTTACCTACTGAAGTTAAATTCATTTCAAAGCATTAAACAATTATTACCCACACTAGACACCCTTGTGAACATGGGGTGCATGCACATTTTGTATCAACCTGGTGTTGATATTTTATAACCATCCTCATTTGGATTCCTATTAACAAAACACCTTAAAAGTATTGAACTTGTCAAAGTTGCTGAATTAATCATCAAAGTTCCTGTGATACACTATTTTGACCACTGGTCACTGTAGCAGCTGTCTGATTAAATTAGTAATGTGGCATATATATGTGTTCTATGTTTATCAATTTTTAATTGCATAAAACATCTCTACATTAATAATTCAATATTTCACATCCCTAACAGTGAGTATTTACAAAGTTGAAATTCCCAGCCATGTAACATGTGATTTTGGGTTTATATACATGTATATTAGTTGTGATTAATATATTAGTTGTGATTAATATATTAGTTGTGATTAATACATTAGTTGTGATTAATATATTAGTTGTGATTAATATATTAGTTGTGATTAATATATTAGTTGTGATTAATATATTAGTTGTGATTAATATACATTTTAGAATGGGACTTTGGTGGTGCAATTATAAAGCAAATATTTGTAGTTATAAAATTAATGTTGTTGTCCAAAATAGTGATTCTATATCCCATTTATAAATTATATACTTTTTATATATATATTTAATTTTCTCACTGACTGACTGTATAGTGATTACAATAGTGATGCTCCATTTATATATATATATATACACTTATTATTTTATAACTTTATATTTTAATGCATATTCTTGTGTATATTTTAACTTAAATAAACAATTATATTCAAATGTTCTATTCTCTACAAATGCTTTAATCTGATCTTCATGTAAATACTATTATGCATTACCAGATAAGTAATTAATATATCTAATAAAACATGTCCGATACATAAAAATCTGGCTGGTCACAATTATATCACATTTTCCCAGAGACACGCCATGGCTAAAAAGTGATGTGCCAATGGCGAAGTAAACAGGTGGCATGTTACAGGACATAAAATACACAATAAATCTTGGTGCATTTCTGCCTAGTCATACTGAAAACTGAGAGGGTGAGTTTTTAGTTCAAGTCTGTCTGACAATGTAACGTGACTAAGCCACCTAATGATGCAGACTGATGACATCTCGTGACAACTGACATGGCTCTTATGTTCATGTGTGCTCGTCCATGCATGTAGGTGTGCATGCACACGTGAGTTGTTTTATCTTTGCGTTACTTTGAAACATGTACTAGATTGCAAACATCACTAATGAGCAGATTCAATAGTTCGATCACACTCAGGACATATGAGCAATTTGTTCACAAAACAAGACTGCCGTTTGTAATTCTATCTTTTATCCTTGAAGGTTGTAACAAATTGCACTTGCTTGTTGGTACAATCTTTTGAAGTGTACAGTTTGAGATGTTTATGTGCTGGCAGGGTGCCAGTAGCAAGTGTAACATGTCATCACATGACAGTCATCACAGCGCAAAAATGACAGTCATGACAGTCGTGACAGTCGTAAGATGACATAGCACTGATTACAAAAAAGATGCTGTGTCAGCATTTTGTACGGCTTCCAGTCACAGTACCTGTACTTTCTCTCTCACCTATTGTGGCAATATGTTCATATTATGCACATGTTAATGTGTTATTCCAGGAACATTTATACCACTGTAAATGTATAACAGGAATGGATACCCGTAATAAAAACACAAATCTACAGTTTAGTGAACGTGTTCAAAAGCGGGTAACAAATATTAGGTTAAAAACAACTGATTTTTGTGCAATTATGAAAACACAACCAACGCCATATATGAATGACATTTTCAAACAACCAGGATTGGTCCAATGCCAAAAATAAGTTGCCTGGATACTCTCAGTGCTTGTTCTGGTAGAAACATGGAGATGATAGCAGCGCCACTGAGATACAAGGACGAACATTGTAAATGTCAGTCATCTGAATAGTTTGGGAAAGTTCTGAGAGTTGGTATGAATCATTTGATGGATACCGTGTAACAGGGAGGTCTATGGAAATCACAGGGTATTAACCCTAGGGAAAACTGGGTGGACAGTTGCACCCCAAACATGTGGTTTAGTATAAATGTAAAAAAATTGACTCTGATATGAACAGCCTTGCCTATCCACAAGTTGTGTTCAAGGAAGTGTTCGCACTGACGTTGGTGAGAAAACAACACTTTGTAAAGAAAGCAAGACAAGGTGACTTTGACCGAGCACTCTGGAAGGGGGTGATGACCAGAGGACGACACTTGAGCCAGTTTCAGGTGCACTCTCCTCCAACGAGACATAAACACTCAGTCAGCCACAACCAACACAACAATCACACTAGCTTCATTCGCTGTGTAAACCAACAGACGATCCCCACTCTACTTGCACACATGTGACACGTGTCTATACATTTTAAAATGTTGTTATTGATCAGTGTATCACTTGTGATTAAAGTAATGTGTCACGCGAATTGTTATGTATCATTACCTCTGGCAGCATTCTGATGAACTTTTTAAACGAGTCAGAAAAAAGTCAAGTACCAACAATCAATCTTCCATTGTGCTGCCAGTGTGAAATCACATGTAGCTTCCATGGGAATCCAGGCTAGGTCAAATTAGATTCACCCGTAAGTATTATAATTTGTGTGTGAGGGATTGATAACAGGCTGGGTTATTTTTAAACAAAATAAAAACAGAAATATATGTATTTTTTTATTTAAATAATGCCAAGTCACATATCCGGTAATAATATAAATGAAAAATCTAATTAAAGTGCATGCATGCAATTTCTAAGCCATCCTTGAATTTAAAAAAATATTTTAAACCAGAATATATAACCAATCAACATAAATAAAGTTGTTTATTTTTTTTATTATTGTACTTTAATAGTCTTTGTTTTCAAATATAAATTATGTATTTCGGCTACTTAACAAATTTGTTTAAAAAAATACATTTTCATCAATAATGTATAAAAAAAATTCTTCAAAATTATAAGTACAAAGCATGCATTCTGCCAGCCAATGAAGTATAAAAAACACTAGTAAGGAGAAAATGTAATAGATTCACATTGATCAGCATGTTGTATATTTGATCTATTACTTAAGTAACCAACAACAGTGGTAGATGTATGTGCTGCAATATTACAGCTGTCAAGGAAAGCACTCCATGCTATGGCTGTCACCAGAACTGGGTCAGTGCTGTTTGTACTGTGAGCAGTGTGCAAGATGCATGAGCTGTGTTCAGCGTGGTGATTGATGTGAGCTGTGTGCAACAGACAACACAAAAACACTACTGCAGAATACTGGCAGGTTCATAGAACTTATCCACAAAATGTCTTTCAAACCCGCATACAATATACGACTCTCTCGGTAATATTCAGCAACAATTAACTGCCCTATCTGTGTTTATCTCTAAAATGTTTATCTTTAAACTGATCAGGGGTCATGCTGACTGACCCTAGGGTATGCTGTGTAATGTATAATCACTTAGGATGGCAACATAGGGTCAACTCTTTACCAGATGGAACTGTACGAAGTATGTATGCAAGTAATACTCTTAAAAGGCTTTTCATTAATTTCTGCTTTGTACATAATTCAGAGTAAATTGTAATTTTGTTTGAAATACACTGCGGGGCAATATCACATTCAACGTTAGTTTGTTATCATGCAAAAGCCCAATATGGAAATAAGCGTAATTTTTTTTCTAGTGCCACCTTTTCATTACTTTTTTTATCTACCAGTGTTTGTTAGTACTGTTACGTGTTGTAAATAGAATAATACCCATCTATATACCATTAACAATTTGATCTATTTATATTTAAATTTATGTGACTTTCTTGTTTTCAGCAAATGTTGCCAGTAGCTAGAGCAACAATGTGGAGAGATTAAATTTGAATCATACCCTACCCTGTTATCCTACCCTCGTGGCAGTGAGACAACATGAATGAGATCCCTGTCTACTGAAGGAGGTCAGAGCTAGGCAATGTATTGTGAGAAACGGGGATGTTTGGCTGAAAATAAGATTACCCCAGAACTACAGAAAGTGGTAGAGATAAAATGCATCTCTAGTAACTTGCAACCTAGTTTCCAGCTGAATTCCCACCACTTACATTACATTTGAAACAGCCAAGGCTTCCCTAGTTGTAAACGTCATAACAGAAAACTTAGAACTGCATTATTGGCTACTTGTGTTAAATCAAACATGCCCCACTTGAAGTATATATTCCTGTCAACATTTAACTGTCAATAACAACCACAGATTGCCAAGCTAATTTAACCACAAATCTACCCTTACTACAAACCCTCTAGTATATGTGGACATCGATCAAACTGAAACACCATCATATGCCATACCTTAGTTACCTACAAAACCACATTTCACCAATTACCACTGCAAAATACATGACATAAAAATCGAACTATGACCGACCTGCATCGAGATTTAGCCATTTTGAACAAAAAACCCAGATCACATTGCTCTTTTCCTACTGCTACACTGATCTGCTTGCATTAACAATGATTTATAGTGCTATATTAAGAATGCATCTGCCATCCACACCACTGTGATTCATTGCTATATCCCATTCGGTGTGTAATAGACAATATCACGAGAACAAAAATACACTCCTTACTGCAACCAATTTGTAGCGAGCTCAGATGGCGCATAAAGAGGAGAATGAAGCTGGTGAACGTGCAACAAGGATGATGTTAATACAGTGGTACAGGTCTTCAGAATCACACAAGTAGTTAGTTTCCACCGGCAGTGCAATATGAAACAGATTGAAGACGTCAGAATTGATACCGAGGCCAACTGGAATATGGAACAGTTAGAAGACGCGTGGAATCGATATCATGGACAGTGTAAAAATGGGCAAGACTGTTATTACTGAGAAACCACACACAATGAAACACAATGAAGACAATCAAGTCGCTACCCAGGAAGATATTGGATCCTAGCATGAAAAACTAAATTAGTACATCAATATAGTGAAAACAAATAAGATGATACTCAAGAATTTAAAAAAAAAATTACCTGAGGGATGCTGCTAATTCTTTTTACACATCAAGGACAAAATGAGATAAATCTATTATTTGTTTGTTAAAACACTAGTTTTTTATGTGTAGTATAAATTGAAAAATGATAAATACTGAATATCTTAAGAATCTAAAAGGCTGACATGTTTATTGTAGATCTCAATTTTAGGTAAGTCTGTAATTTTGACAGCCATTTACAAATTTTGCCCGGATTGGTATTACCATGTTTTGTCCTAAACCTTCACATTCAGTAAGTGAACAAATACCTCCCTGGTACATATAGATCAACAACTAACAAAATATGCACCAGGACACAAAAGTGACAATGTCAGTTACATAAAGATGACAATTCGAGTTACATAAAGCGTCTTGCAGCTGGTGCAGAAGAAAACTAATAAGACTGTTCTGTCATCTGAGAGAATCACCAGTCAATAACTGGAGAATCATTGCAACAGAGCTCCTTCGCATCCTCTCTTATTAGTTCTCTCTGATCATTTGTTGGCTAGCAGCCAACAACCACCTTACAAGTGTACACCACCGATACAGAAAGGATACAAGGTGTGTACAGAAAGGACAGAGTGACAAAATAAATAATAGACAATGTTTCGGGAAATTCATACTTGGCAACCCATGCCATTACAGATATTAAATTATTGATAACAATAACATCAACTGTGTCTATTCATAATTCCTAAGCACGCAGTAAGTGATCCTATGTAAATGATATTAAGTGTACAAAACAGTACAGAGATAAACCTATTATTACAGATTAGTCACCAACTTAAAACTGCTATCATGATTTATTTACTGCTAAACCAATGTGGGTCTGATGGTGGTGCTTACGTGACGTGTAGTAAGTGTTTGTAGCAGTAAAATGTGCTTTTTAAAAGTAAATACTGAGGAGGTCAGCATGACTAAGGCAATTGCCCCCATAAACACAACTTTATGGCTGTTGTCCCCAACTAGGCCTGGTGACCATCACAGTGAGTGTGACACGGTGGGCCAATGACACAACAATACCAAGGACATCAATCTTTATAAGCTGTGCAGGCTGACACCCTAGACACTCCTCACTTCTCTAAATTAGTTCAAGGTAATTACCTCTATTTTAGAGATACCTTTTATTATTATTATTATACTATATATTTAGATATAGTTACACAAATTATATCAATGCATCTGCATTTGTGCATGTAACAAAATAAAAAGGTAAAGTAACAGCTATATATCTGCATTTAGATAAATGATCTGGTAGATTTGGCAAGCTATTCAGTAATACAAGAGGTCATCCAAATTAGCACTTAATGGAAGTAATAAATGACGACAAAAAAAACCTAAAACACCACCAGCTGCATCAATATAATGTATGGTGGAAATGTCAGAAAACACATCTTCACAAGTGTAATTAATCAGACAAATGTTCAGTTGTCATGTCATTTGGGATTTTCCCACAGCTTAATTTGGTGTGCATAATGTGAGGAAACCCCACTGCCTAGTCAAAGAACTTCATGTCTGTTGTGATTAATGGTACAACTCTGTGACTGCGGGGTAGGGTAGGGTATGGCCAAACTGTTGAATTGGGGGGTAACACAAATATAAATTGTTATTCGTGTATGCATGGGTTATTTTACAACTATGGAATACAACTGTTGTATGGCTAAGGCAGTCTTATGTTTTAAAACTATTGCCTCTCGGTAAGAACATGTGCATACCCATAAAATAATTAAGTATACATAATTATACATACATGACAGAATATGTTGTTCACAAATTATTACAATGTTGTTCACAAGTTATTACAATGTTGTTCACAAGTTCCTGGGTGACTAGTAACTAATTAGTTAAATATTATTACACGATTAACAATATTTAATTTTGTTGGCTGAGTAGGAATTGTAAAATATTGTGATGTAGCTATGATGTTTGATACTTGTTGCTAACAGTTCTTCTTATTAAAGTACATGTTTTTTAAACAAATTAAGAGTTTTGTGGATTCTTAAGCAACCAGCTGGTCTTTAAGTTTTAAGCTGACTGCGAGGCCCCACCACAGTTCATGCGTACCACACTGTGAATGGTACAGCTACCGCATAAATTAACCAACATCACGAAATATCTGTTCACGGTTGAGAAGAAAAGACTGCTGCACCTTCAAAGTATTCAACACAGGACAGGTTTCTAAGTCAAGATCAATGATTCATAGACAACATCGCCACAGACGGAATAGGCAGTGTATCCAGTATATGTAAATCAATGTAATATCTGCACAGAGAAATAATTGATGATATGATATGATATGCAATGCATGTACTAACTTATTAGTATGTGGCAACCATCATGAATTTTACAGTAATTTTTTCAATATTACAGCAAGCACCAAGGTCTACTTGTGTAACTGTATATTACAGCAAGCACCAAGGTCTACTTGTGTAACTGTATATTACAGCAAGCACCAAGGTCTACTTGTGTAACTGTATATTACAGCAAGCACCGAGGTCTACTTGTGTAACTGTATATTACAGCAAGCACCGAGGTCTACTTGTGTAACTGTATATTACAGCAAGCACCGAGGTCTACTTGTGTAACTGTATATTACAGCAAGCACCGAGGTCTACTTGTGTAACTGTATATTACAGCAAGCACCGAGGTCTACTTGTGTAACTGTATATTACAGCAAGCACCGAGGTCTACTTGTGTAACTGTATATTACAGCAAGCACCGAGGTCTACTTGTGTAACTGTATATTACAGCAAGCACCGAGGTCTACTTGTGTAACTGTATATTACAGCAAGCACCGAGGTCTACTTGTGTAACTGTATATTACAGCAAGCACCGAGGTCTACTTGTGTAACTGTATATTACAGCAAGCACCGAGGTCTACTTGTGTAACTGTATATTACAGCAAGCACCGAGGTCTACTTGTGTAACTGTATATTACAGCAAGCACCGAGGTCTACTTGTGTAACTGTATATTACAGCAAGCACCGAGGTCTACTTGTGTAACTGTATATTACAGCAAGCACCGAGGTCTACTTGTGTAACTGTATATTACAGCAAGCACCGAGGTCTACTTGTGTAACTGTATATTACAGCAAGCACCGAGGTCTACTTGTGTAACTGTATATTACAGCAAGCACCGAGGTCTACTTGTGTAACTGTATATTACAGCAAGCACCAAGGTCTACTTGTGTAACTGTATATTACAGCAAGCACCGAGGTCTACTTGTGTAACTGTATATTACAGCAAGCACCGAGGTCTACTTGTGTAACTGTATATTACAGCAAGCACCGAGGTCTACTTGTGTAACAGTATATTGATAACTGGTGAATATGTAAAAAGGTAAGTTTTATATGGTGCAGTGTCCAGTCCTCATATAGGGCTGCTCAGAGTGCTTTACACTACTCCCTATACAGTATTCATGAGTATTTCTATTTATTTCGACAGAATTGTTACAGTCATTCTACCATGCTGTGCATGCTGGGAAATATATTATTTTATAATACAAATTATCATCAGCAAAGGTAGAAGGTGTCAAAAGAGCAAATATAAGCCACTGAAGTGTTACATGTTGACCAATCAAAGAGCAACGAGCCAGCAACATTTCTCAAGTGTTATCCCCTAAAGCACAGCTATTTTGATCAGTCAATTCTAAAATAATACTTAATTTGTTTAGTATTTACAAAAACTCAACACTGATGTTTGGACAGCCCTTGACTAGACTGTTCTCATCTTGAGAGTGGAAGTGTTACTATAGAGTTATAGTGATGTCTGTTATAAACCTGACTTCAAGTCCTCAACTAAAGTGGCTCACTATTTACGTTACATCCACCATGATCAGTTAGAAGTTATCACAAGTGATAATTTTTGTTCATAATTACCACGTTTGTTTGGAGAATATACAAAATAAATGCTGTGTTTTAGGCCTATCATACAGAATTTTCATTTGAGTCGTCGGAGCTGTATTCTGTAATATTTACTAATAAAGAAAATTAAGAAAAAAAAACACAGTTTTGTGTACACAACATTCAACACTGCCAGTCTGATTTGAGCCTTAAATTCACTGCATTTTAACAAGCATTTTTTGAATCTTTATTAGCATAAAATATCATGCTGTAAATATTATTATCAATTATCCATACGATGTTTCATCAAAGTGTAATTTATTTTGAAATTGGATAATTTATTATTAACCATAATAAATATATAATTAATAGGGATTAATAATCATATTAATTTATTAATTAACTATTACCGATTATACTTTTCTACTCCTTCAAATCACTTTATGTTTAATGTGAACAATATACAAAACATTTTTCAGATTTCTTAGAAAGTAACTAGTGGTTGTTTGTTGTTTTATCGTAGCATATAACTGTTAAAACTATCTTTCATAGTTTAACAATTTAACAACAATTCCAAAATGCTGGAAAGCACAAGTATTCACTAGGTCCCTTCAATCAACTCAGTCATCATCAATCAATGATATAACATGTCTTAAAACAGCCAGTCCAGTGTTAAGTGTCACCCTCCAACAATGAGTATCCCCCTTTACTTGGAAGTCCAATGGTCAAGAGGCAGTAAACAGAAACATCTATCTCAGTGTATTGGGAGCAAGCACTTGTCACCAGGCACTCAACACAGCACAAAGGAGACACATTTACAGTCACCTGCCTGGTTCACCAGTCTATTTATGTCCTTTGAAGCAACGTAAATGCAACGTAAATGCAACGTCACACCACTTGCTAAAGGCAACAATATCCAAAAAGAAGGACATCTGTATAAGTCATGACTGTGCAACCAAGAAAACTTATGTACAGTGCAGTGTATCTAAGACAAATGAATACTAACTCAATTGGTTTTCAGTGATAGCAAACCATATATATGTTAGGGTAATAACATTAGGTCCTTGAGACCGTTCTTTGTATGCATACAATTAAACTGTTTGATTAACATTCCAGAATGCTTATCTGACTAGTTACCTTCAGGTTGTATTAACACAAACACAATACAATGGAATGCAGACCATGTTTCAATTAAATACAACACATGGCAGTAATAAATGATGACACAGGCAAACGTGAGTGTGCTTTAAAAAATGTAAGTCATATGTGGATCACCCTCACTAGAAGGTTTGTTTGAAATCACTAAGCCTCTAAGGTTGCCAAAATTAATAATTAATAAATAAAATTGAATAATTTGTTGATTTAGTAATTTACTTGATTTATTAGTTTATTACAAAAGAAATATATTTATTATTGAGTGGCATCATTATGCGGGCTGACCTAATAACTAATTTTGCCACCTGTTAAATAAGTAATCAAATGTCTCCTACCAACACAAACACCATTAATAGTTGTGCTTAGTGATTTCTGCACGTACCAGCAGGATGTGTGAATAGTACTGCCACCTGGTGGGTTAATGTAGTCACATAAACTTTTACATTCCATACTGGTCACCAGGTGTCACAAGCGGTATGTTCCAGTCACACACTCACAGCAATAACAACTGGCCTCATTCCATACAAAACTATAAATATTCACACAAAAATGACATATAGTATTAATTTACTTTGTATAGAATATTTTCAGAAAGCTATGTACTTGTGCTAGTGGGCTAGACAGATGCTCTCAAGAATGAAGCAATTAGCCTATATGTACATTTTACGAGTTTACATAACATTTTATGTAACTTATTAACTAGGCCCTAATGTTTTCTAAATATATATGTCACCTTGTAACCATTGTGTGAATAACACAAGCACCTGAATTATTATAATTTGGCATACCTTCTCTAAACTGTCACTGGGTTTAAATTCCCTGTGTGAGGCAACAACAGAATAATCTCTGTGGTGACAGGGATACACTGTGCGCCATCTAGTGACTATTGCATTAACACATCACACACTGGGTATTCACTAGGTGGTAGCACATACATGCTAGTATCCTACAGCTGCAATGTCAACTGGTTAAGTGCACTCCAGCATTAAGCTGTTCTACTGTTTGTGTTGTTAACTGTGTTTACCCAACAGATTGTCACAGCTTTGTACTACAGCAATACATTAACTACCAAATTGAGAATTTAAAAAAATTATTCCTCAAACATTTAATTGGAAAATGAAATTAAGTTTACCTTGTGAGTGTGGAATTAGTCTGCGCGGCATCCAGTTTGACATGTTTCTGCAGCGGTGAGGTAGATGGTTTTTGCTGGTAAATCCCATTGTCGTTAATTCCACAGATGTCTGTGGCAAGACCCAGGCTGCCAGTGCTCCCGTCCGTGCTGTTAGCAGGCGTGTCTGGCTTCCACTGGCCACAAGATGGCAGCATCGTCTCGAGTTTATCGAGTGGGTTGCCGGCTTGAAGACTGCTGGTGAGCATCTGCTGAAGTCGGCTCTCCGCAATGAATCCCGACAAGCTCTTTCCCGTCTCCAGAAACTTACACAGGTTTTGTTTCTCTGCGAGTATATCCTTCGAAGGTTCTGGGGTGAGGGGGGGGTGAGGCACCTGAGGCAGGGACAGGTGAGGCAAGGACATGCGGGCATCAGACAGACACTGGGATGAGATCATCTTAGGGGCGGCGCAGGACACCCCCGCCACCTGAGACCACTGACGGGGTGACCCATCGCACCTACGCATCAGGGCGTCGAGTTTACCCGTCTGTGATGAGTCTATCACTTTCTTGATGAGTTCCATCGACACATCCGGCCGCGGTATGCGTGGCTCCCCCATGTGACAGTCGGTGTAGCGCAAAGGCACATATTGCAGCGATGGCATTGGCTTCGACACGGCTTTGCGGTGGATCTGGGGCTTGTTCATGTCTATTATACAACTGGTGTGGCTGGGGAACACCGCAGCCGTACTCGCGGTCACCTGACCTGGGCCGTAATCAGCCAACATGAACTCCAGACGCTTGCGGTGACCCTCCGTCGATGCAAAGTTGTTGCACTCAGACATGATCATGTCGATGAGTTTCGTCGTGTGCGGAGAGCAGCTCCGATTGTTTGTGTCGGAGACGCTTCGGACTGCTTCCATGCGACTCTCAATGCGACTCTCGGCGTGACTCTCACCACGACTCTTGGTGCGACTCTCAGCCGGATCCTGTTTGTGCATGGACAGATCCTGCGCTTCCTCACTGTATACATTCACAAGATCCATCCTGCTGCTGAGCAATGACCGCTCGTGTGCAATGAACTCACTTGAACTATCGGAGCACCACTGTACACCAGATGATTGGCTGGTTCTGGTGAGGTACTCCCGTCTCAGGTCGTCCACCTCTGTCTTGGTGAGGAATGCTTCCACTCGACTCAGACCTGTCTTTGGCTTCTTCGGAGGAGGCATTTCACTCTGTAACACACAACATTGTCAGCTGGGGCTGGGCACAAACGGTTCAAATTAATTCGTAGACAATTTTGATTATAAAATTTATTTATAAAAATATTGTGGGATTAAAATTTTTTAAAATTTTTATTCTAGGATTTTAAAAATAATTTATGAACAATCTGGATTTTTTTTCAAAATTAATCTGAAAATATTCAGGAATATAAAAATTTATTTGTTATACAATTTTTGATTTCAACATTAATTTATAAATATTATGGAACTTAAAAATGTAATTATAAAACAACTGTTATTATTATGATTTAATGTAACCATTGTAGCTATACCCTTGTTTCTAAAGTACTTTGTAAGTAAATAACTACTATACTAATCAAACATCAAACCGCTCACAGCTGCGCTAATAATAAAAATATGGGAATCACTTGTGGGAATCCGATCCCTCACTCCAAATAACTGACAGGTGAACGTGATATCTGAGTCACAACTAGATGCAGTCTTCATTCAGTCTTCACTGCCAGACAAACCCAGCTTGGTGCCTGACTCAGACACAGTGTGAACACAATGTTGTCAGAAAAAGGATAGAACCCTGTCCAATGTCTCCTGTAGAGATACTGCCACGAGGAATGACCACTGACACTGAAGGACTCCGACACATCAGCACTGACATAAACATACAGACAACAGCCGCAACCCGTAAACACCCAAATGATTGATTAACAATTAATTTTGGATGCAGAAAAAACAATCACCTTGCCTTGCATGGCCACTTGGTTACCTTCCACAGACCCGCCCGTAATACTGATCCACTAAATCCAGAGTGATATCCATGTGTAGGAGGACTGTGCTAGGGACACAGCCTGCGGTACCCGCGAACACAACCATCGTGACTGGCCTACTGCAGTGAGACTGCCACCTCAAGCCGCCAGCCAACAACACACGTGTGTTCCAGCACATTCAGTGTTATGGTTATTTGAGCGTGAGTAGCCAGGCACGTACGCACGGCCTCAGCAAGCGCGAGTCAGCCACTACAGTCAGAACGTGGACGCCATGACCTAGCCTGTATGTTGGTAGACTGACGTGTGTTGTACTCTTGGCAGGACACACTCATACACTGACACGGCAGGCACGGATACGACAGGAACACAGTCCGTCAGGGACACAGTCCTTGCATCCTAAAGTAAGCTTTACGCACAGATCCAGTAATAATAGCCACAGAAGTTGGAAAGTGCTCCACTCATAGATCTGATCTGAGGCTGTGTTAAGCCGAGCTCTGGTACTGCTAAGGTGTTTACGCAGTATGTTTACACCGTGACTGGGCAATTAAAATGTACATTAAACTGTGAAACATTAGCTGATGAGGAAATGGGCAAGAGTTCACCATGAGGACAGGGGATTATGTAAATAGTTGCTTGTTGACTGGTGGACAATATGTCATCTACAAGGCCATTAGGCTATTAGGTAGCATCAATAAAACCTTGGTAGGATGTCAGATCCCACTGGCACAGAATGACTGCTAGTTAGGCCTTCAATTATATGTTAATTATTACTCAATTATATTACTAATTAACTAGTTATAGCTACATTTGGGCTTCTACTTGGTTGAGTTAGTTACATTTTTATTAAAATTACTGGACTTCTTTTGTTACGGCCTAATCCTTATAATTATGATCATAACTTAATAAAGTATGCATCTCTCTAACTGCACAGCAACAGCACAGTGATACCTCCAAACAGTGAGTCTATATACAAAGTATCACTAACAATAAGTAGCATTGGGAAACTGAAGTCTGGACTGCTTATCAAAAGTCTGCTTTAAAATAATATTTTTAATAAAAAAATCCTGGGATTACATCTTTTTATTGTATTCTCTCCACATTGACTCAAACCATTCAATTTTAGTTTTAAACACACTCTGTTGTACATAAACCCACATTGGCATGATGACACTCATCTAACACAATTCTCCTTACTGTGGCCCAATGCTAGGACTACAGTGATTCTGACAAATCTTGTATATCAGGAATATCATATTTCTTCCTTTCCTATAATAATGATTAATGACTCCACCAAGCCAGAACCACAAGTGGGATCAATATCCATTGGAGGGATTAAAACCTCCTACAATGTCAATGCTGTTTCACTCCACTCTGTCCATAATAACACATCAATATTACAACACCGTGACAGCGCCATTGTTACAGCACATGATTGATGCACGCATGAACATACACACGCATGAACACAGCGCTGTGGAACTCTCGAACCTTGCCATTAATTACGATATTCCTAATGAGATTTTACTAATTAAAACAATTATGAGTACATACCATTACCGTAATATTTAAAGTTCTCTCCATAGTTTGATTCTTTCCACATTTTTTCAGACACATTATTTAACTTTTCTAGTATTAACTACAATATGCTAGCTTGTATATGCAATTTTTTTAATTTTTTTTAGGATATCTTTGAAAATGAAATTTGGTAAAAAAATTGGCAAAAATTGCAAAGGTTGTTCCTGCTCCGTCCGTATACTACAATATACTGCTATTCACCATTTCACAAATTACATGATCTAATAATCAAAGACATGATTATAGTCTATTATTTCAATGATTTAATTTTTTTTCTACATCAACAGCATATATAATTACACCATACAAACATCATCACCTCGAGCACCAATGAACCGGATCAACAATGGGCTGAAGTTCCAACTGAGGAACAACTTCAAATGCTATTGATCACTAGTCTATAATAGGAAACGAACAGGCTGTCTGAACACATCAGCCACTAAACAAACACACGGAATCATCCAACAACAAAACCAAAAATTTTTTACACAAAAATAAATAGCAAAAAACACGACAAACGTTAATTAAAAAAAAACGCCTGAATCTGAACAGTGTAATCAACTTCAATAATTAGAAATTACAATGAACCTTGTAAACAGTAACGAGACAACGAGAAGATGAGACACCTAACCTGTGTCCGATGTGTGTTGCAGTGCGACAGTGAATACTCGTCAATACACATGGGCATGTTGACCCACAGCGTGTCACACAGTGTATGCCAGCAGTAGGAAGAACGCTGGCTGTGTATATGACGCAGCAGCGTGTCAGCCGGCCGCCTATGTGAGCACGCTGACCCGAGTCAGGTCACACTGCTCATGTAACCGTAGCTAGGCTGATTTCCTGCACGTAGGCCACTTTGCAATGTGAATGACACGGCAGTGAGGCACGTAGGCCAACTTGGATCAGTCCCACTTCTAGGTGAGTCACAGTTGACAATACACTGCTACAAACACCAACGTCATGCTAACCTCTCCCTATAGGGTGGGTTATCGTCAGCCAACATTCAGGTCAAGGTTTCTCTGCTCATATTCAAAGGCTGCTGGATGAATTATATCTAGGGGATGTTGTCTGTCTTCAGTTGATTCCTACTGTTGTTGGACAAGTAACACATTAGGACCATCTGTGTGTTACACTTGAGCAGAAGTTCTATTCACATAACTCATATACTTATCTGAAGGAGCAATGAATTTCAACGAAATTTACTAATACATAAATCGTATTGAAATTAATGTAAACCTTATCATAGATAGGAAAGCAGTGAACACTCCTACATCTAGATAAATCATGTGTTGAGCTTGTTGGTGCTACCTGCCCTCCATTCGTTACAGGAGGCCACAAAATACTTCTAAAGGTAGGGTGTGACCCCCAAGCTATAGAGCTGGTGAAGCCAGAGATGAAGAGAGAGGCTGGGCAGGTGTTTATGGCTTGAATAGAGTAGGGGGGTCACAGGTGTTGATTACACAATAAACACAGGAAGCCGTCTGAGGTAGACACACGTACTGCACGGCTTATTACTGCGCCATAGGTTATAATAATAAAATATCTTTATTCAGGATAGCCCAGCTAAACACAGTGCAGATTAAAATCTACACTGGACTTCTTTACAGTTGGGCCATCATACGCTCAGTCACTCATCATACATCAAAGGAACTAACCTATTATAACATCAACAACCTAAGACACAGTCAGAGGTGTAATCAGTCACTGCCTTGAGCCATCACCTGAGGTATGACACAAGACTCAGGCTGTGACACAGAACTCAGGATTGGTGACAGGCAGCAGGACTGTAGGAGTGTTACAGATCCAATGCATAACAGATGGCCTCACAAACGTGATGCTGCCACACCAGACAGAGGCAGTGGTGACCTTGCTCCCCTTGTCTACCTGACTGCATTGGGTACGTGCCCTGGTCACTCTCTCTCTCTCTCTCTCTCTCTCTCTCTCTCTCTCTCTCTCTCTCTCTCTCTCACACACACACACACACACACACACACACACACACACACACACACACACACACACACACACACCATCAACAAATTATGTCTGCCCCTGTTGTCAGTACAACACACTGTCCTTAATTGCCTTATGATAGTGAAGGAAACAGGCCAGAGCAGAGTCTGGCACCTGTGTTAGTCATTGCTCTGTGTTAGTCATTGCTCTGTGTGAATCAACAAACCATGGATTGATCAACAAATTGTGTGTGTGATAAAATAAATACAATTCACATCTTGTGTAAACATATATGTGGAGAAGCTGGGTGACTGCGAAATCACCATTAAACCACTCTTGTAAACTTAATACATCTCTGGATAGACATACATAAAACGTTATGGATCAAGTCAACGCTAGGTCCTGCACACATAGTGCAAGCGAGGTTGGTCGTTTCACCAGTCGATATGCGAAGCACCTCCAATGAGTCAGTGTCTAGCTGCATGCACTGGCATTATGTAAGGGAGGTGGCTATGCTCAGAACTGCACGTAGTCCCTCCATTCATGTGCACACTGTATGATGTTACAAAGCCACCTCGGGTCAGCCTGACCTGTGTGGCTGGGTCATGTCAGGCAGGTTCTTGGGCTGCTAGGCTAACTGCTGTTTGCCACAGCCAAGCCAGGCCCTGTAAGCCGCTTCCAACATGGTCTGTACACGCCATTTACCCACCTTCATTCAAGGTATGGGGCAAATAAAAGCCGGATGTATTTATGTGATTATCTTACTTTTTTAGGACTATCTGAGGATCCGACAGGCATCAGTTGTTGTGGGCAGAAATAGCAGAAAGTAATCAAATGTTCTCTTATGAACTCTAGTGTCATGCATGTGTCTTACACATTAAATAAGGCTATCTGCAATATTTACAACTACATTAATATATGCTGTTGTTTCAAAATATGTCATGTTATTTTTAGTTGTAATTATACAAATACTGAAATGACGGTTTGACTTCCAACTGCCCAACTGGGATTAGCCCACTTTCCAGATTCTGGATTTGGCTAGGATTACCCCCTTTATATTGTACTAACCACCATCAATGAATGTAGTACAGGTGAACGCAATGGTTAGCTGAACGCTTGTGACAGCTATGGAAGAGGTCTGTCTATCTTTAGCTGATCATGTGCTGACTACACTATCAGGTTGACTTACCCCTGCTGGGAACAGTATCTACCTTCACTTTACTGGGAGGAGTGTCTAGGTCTAACCTCACTCAACTGGGAAGAGTGTCTAGGTCTAACCTCACTCTACCAGGAGGAGTGTCTAGGTCTAACCTCACTCTACTGGGAGGAGTGTCTAAGTCTAACCTCACTCTACTGGGAGGAGTGTCTAGGTTTAACCTCACTCTACTGGGAGGAGTGTCTAGGTCTAACCTCATTCTACTGGGAGGAGTGTCTAGGTCTAACCTCACTCTACTGGGAGGAGTGTCTAGGTCTAACCTCATTCTACTGGGAGGAAATGTCTAGGTCTAACCTCACTCTACTGGGAGGAGTGTCTAAGTCTAACCACATTCTACTGGGAGGAGTGTCCAGGTCTAACCTCACTCTACTGGGAGGAGTGTCCAGGTCTAACCTCACTCTACTGGTAGGAGTGTCTATGTCTAGCCTCACTCTACTGGGAGTGTCTAGGTCTAACCTCACTCTACGGGGATGAGTGTCCAGGTCTAACCTTACTCTACTGGGAGGAGTGTCTAGGTCTAATCTCACTCTACTGGGAGGGGTGTACTAGGTCTAACCTCACTCTCCTGGGAGGAGTGCGCTAGGTCTAACTTCACTCTACTGGGAGGAAGGGTGTACTAGGTCTAACCTCACTCTATTGGGAGGAACATACTAGGTCTAACCTCACTCTACTGGGAGGAGTGTCTAGGTCTAACTTCACTCTCCTGGGAGGAGGGGTGTACTAGGTCTAACCTCACTCTACTGGGAGGAATGTACTAGGTCTAACCTCACTCTCCTGGGAGGAGTGTCTAGGTCTAACTTCATTCTACTGGGAGTATCTAGGTCTAACCTCACTCTAATGGGAGGAGTGTCTAGGTCTAACCTCACTCTATTGGGAAGAGAGTGTCTAGGTCTAACCTCACTCTACTGGGAGGAGAGTTATGGTTTGAAATGAGAAAACTGCTGACTGATCGTTTCACCCTAAGCAGCTTGTTTCCCGTTATTGTAGTCACATGTACAGAAGGCAGCTCAACTGTTTATCTTCTACTTAAAACACCTTAAATAGTATTCTAATGTGCTCAAAAGCCTTCAGAGGTGCTTGAAATGATTGATCAAGTATACAATCCAGACGTATATATACACATAAATGATGGCTTCATAGTTACATCCCACCATTATTCTGGCATGGCATAGTTGTCACTTGTCTAATGGTTTTTGCAACCAGCTTACAAAACTTGTTTACAAGCTAGACATTTTTCATATGATATGAGTTAGAGTGACACATTGTGGTGGTGTACGGCACAAAAAGCTCTTCAGCTCATGGGTGTAACAGACAAACAAGCCACACTGTGTGATGTTGTTGAGTTCATTTGCCGACATTGTTTATTTTACAATAATAGGCTGCCCCCCGATAACTGAACAAAATTTGTTGACTGGCCCCCCAATGTGACCATGATGTGGCAACAACAGACAGACATTGAGATTTATAGATTACATCATTTACAGCAATATGCTTTTTTTCAATTACACCATTAAAATACTATCACAATTATATAGTGAAGAGGTTCATCAGACTGGGTCGTTCTGATGGCTGACTGTGAAATAAGTACAAACATCACTCACAATTATATAGTAATTGTAATTAATCAAGTTACACAGTTACAACTGAATCGATGTTTGTAAGAGATCGCAACACGATCCTTTGAATGAAGATCAAAGAACCATGTAAATTAAGACTGGGTCTTCTGTCCCACTCATTTTTGGTCAGCAAACAAACCGATTTGGAATTAATGAACATTGGGAAAGTACTTATGCAACACATTCAGAAATATAGTTTTTCTTCTTAACAACATAGTCAACACACCACCGCCCCAGCCAATTCCTTGAACAATGACTGAGTAACATTTACAGATGTCTTTCAATAATTTATCAAAGTAAAAGTAAAGGTAAGTTCTTATACAGCGCAGTATCCAGTCCTCAGGACTGTTAAGCACTTTGCACTTTACTTCTTGGCAGACCTGTTCAATCGACCACCACCTCGACTTCTCTAGGAAACATTCAGCCGCACTGCAATTAATGCACGAAGACTATTCGTACACAAATAACCACCACTGTCTATAGCCAGGTACTCGTTCATACAGCTGAGTGAACTGAAGCAATGTAGAGTAAATGAACTTGCCCAAGGTTTGACCCCGCGCACATGATTCGAACCCGCGTTTTCTCAGTCGAGAGTCCGGAGTTCTTACCGCTGTGCTACGTATACATGTCAGGGTCTAAACATGCAGTGGATCGATTAATAGGTCAGTACAAAATACTCATCTAGGTGTATTTCTATGCAGCTAGCAACAGTTGTCATAGACAACATATACCAGAAAGTGTGAATAATAACAATATAAACATGTTTGCCTTGCACAGGCTTTTATGCAGGATCAACCTTTTACCAGTCCAAAAATGTTCTGGTGAATGTGCGTTCAGACACGCATACTCATACAATCTAGTCCAAACATGCACATAAATACATTATATGTACATATTATAATACATGCCTACACATTTTAGAAACACAACGGACATATAAATATGTTGCTAGTCGGTTATACAGAAACTTTTTTTATAAATTCAAGTGTTGACATGATCATTTTATAACTTTAGACTGCCGGTGATCCTTATGACTGCTATAAATATACAATGAACTGTCTATATAAGTACAGTGTAGTATATATATTATTTGTGTCTGTACAGGAATCTGCATTATTGATATGTGATCTGATAGTGATATGGTTGACAGTGCACCAGACTAACGACACTACCTGAGATGTTTTTCTCTGCATAAAGTCTCGTCGAATCCAGTTTCTCAACATCAACTTACAAAAAACAACACAACAGCCCCTTAAGTGCAGTGACTAAAGTAACTGTCATGACTAGAGGCAATGAATAAGTAAGCTGTGATGTATATATTAATAGCTAGGGTCATAGTGACACTGCCCACTTAAAAACTTTGGTTCCCGCTATCAGTTGGGGTCAGGCTGACATTGACAACGTTGAATGCCGCCAACCAGCAATGTATCAATTGACAGCGGCGTTCTACTGTCTACGTTGGTGCATTACGGCACCCGATCGCAAACAGTACGTTACGGGAGTTATTGACAAAACTTACAGATTTACAAATTAGTTCATGTTCCACATTGTGTATGATTCACGTAATTTGGTACAAACAAAACCATTACTTCACGTTTATAACATGACGTAATGCCCTGTATTAGAGTTACAGTCAAACCTCACTTTACGACCACCTCCGTAATCATGGTCACTTTAGCATTGTTCCAAATTACTTCCATAACAGTAAAATACATAGGAATTTAGTTTTGCCAATAGGGTCACCTTGCTATTGAGGTCATTCACTGTAGTAAATATGTTGTCACGTATTGATCATCTGACATCTTGATAACTTATCTCAAAACTATACAGAAGTATGTTGATAATAATAATACAATTTATTTGTATAGCGCCGAATCAATCAGATTGCTCTCAGGTGCTTTACATGCATGTACACGTAACTAATTGATCGGATTAGTCTTTTCAAATCGCTAATCTTTTCAGTGTTGTTGCCGTGTTACATGGTAAGCAGTGGTGCAGTGAGTTTCCCTGTGTTACATGGTAAGCAGTGGTGCAGTGAGTTTCCCAGTGTTACATGGTAAGCAGTGGTGCTGTGAGTTTCCCTGTGTTACATGGTAAGCAGTGGTGCAGTGAGTTTCCCTGTGTTACATGGTAAGCAGTGGTGCAGTGAGTTTCCCTGTGTTACATGGTAAGCAGTCGTGCAGTGAGTTTCCCTGTGTTACATGGTAAGCAGTGGTGCAGTGAGTTTCCCTGTGTTACATGGTAAGCAGTAGTGCAGTGAGTTTACCTGTGTTACATGGTAAGCAGTGGTGCTGTGAGTTTCCCTGTGTTACATGGTAAGCAGTGGTGCTGTGAGTTTCCCTGTGTTACATGGTAAGCAGTGGTGCAGTGAGTTTCCCTGTGTTACATGGTAAGCAGTGGTGCTGTGAGTTTCCCTGTGTTACATGGTAAGCAGTGGTGCAGTGAGTTTTCCTGTGTTACATGGTAAGCAGTGGTGCAGTGAGTTTCCCTGTGTTACATGGTAAGCAGTGGTGCAGTGAGTTTCCCTGTGTTACGTGGTAAGCAGTGGTGCAGTGAGTTTCCCTGTGTTACATGGTAAGCAGTGGTGCTGTGAGTTTCCCTGTGTTACATGGTAAGCAGTGGTGCTGTGAGTTTCCCTGTGTTACATGGTAAGCAGTGGTGCAGTGAGTTTCCCTGTGTTACATGGTAAGCAGTGGTGCTGTGAGTTTCCCTGTGTTACATGGTAAGCAGTGGTGCAGTGAGTTTCCCTGTGTTACATGGTAAGCAGTGGTGCAGTGAGTTTCCCTGTGTTACATGGTAAGCAGTGGTGCAGTGAGTTTCCCTGTGTTACATGGTAAGCAGTGGTGCAGTGAGTTTCCCTGTGTTACATGGTAAGCAGTGGTGCAGTGAGTTCCTGTATTTACATGGTGGTAAGCAATTGGTGCAGTGGGGACCTATGTATGTTACATGGTAAGCAATTGGTGCAGTGAGTTCCTGTGTTACATGGTAAGCAATTAGTTGCTGTGAGTTTCAGCGTTACATGGTAAGCAGTGGTGCGAGTGGAGTTTCCCTGTGTTACATGGTAAGCAGTGGTGCTGTGAGTTTCCCTGTGTTACATGGTAAGCAGTGGTGCTGTGAGTTTCCCTGTGTTACATGGTAAGCAGTGGTGCAGTGAGTTTCCCTGTGTTACATGGTAAGCAGTGGTGCAGTGAGTTTCCCTGTGTTACATGGTAAGCAGTGGTGCAGTGAGTTTCCCTGTGTTACATGGTAAGCAGTGGTGCAGTGAGTTTCCCTGTGTTACATGGTAAGCAGTGGTGCAGTGAGTTTCCCTGTGTTACATGGTAAGCAGTGGTGCTGTGAGTTTCCCTGTGTTACATGGTAAGCAGTGGTGCAGTGAGTTTCCCTGTGTTACATGGTAAGCAGTGGTGCAGCGAGTATCCCTGTGTTACATGGTAAGCAGTGGTGCAGTGAGTTTCCGTGTTACATGGTAAGCAGTGGTGCAGTGAGTTTCCCTGTGTTACATGGTAAGCAGTGGTGCAGTGAGTTTCCGTGTTACATGGTAAGCAGTGGTGCAGTGAGTTTCCCTGTGTTACATGGTAAGCAGTGGTGCAGTGAGTTTCCATGTGTTACATGGTAAGCAGTGGTGCAGTGAGTTTCCCTGTGTTACATGGTAAGCAGTGGTGCAGTGAGTTTCCGTGTTACATGGTAAGCAGTGGTGCAGTGAGTTTCCCTGTGTTACATGGTAAGCAGTGGTGCAGTGAGTTTCCCTGTGTTACATGGTAAGCAGTGGTGCAGTGAGTTTCCCTGTGTTACATGGTAAGCAGTGGTGCAGTGAGTTTCCCTGTGTTACATGGTAAGCAGTGGTGCAGTGAGTTTCCCTGTGTTACATGGTAAGCAGTGGTGCAGTGAGTTTCCCAGTGTTACATGGTAAGCAGTGGTGCAGTGAGTTTCCCTGTGTTACATGGTAAGCAGTGGTGCAGTGAGTTTCCTGTGTTACATGGTAAAGCAGTGGTGCTGTGAGTTTTCCCCTGTGTTACATGGTAAAGCGGTGGGTGCAGTGAGTTTCCTGTGTTACGTGGTAAGCGGGTGGTGCTGTGAGTTTCCTGTGTTACATGGTAAGCAGTGGTGCAATTGAGTTTCCTGTCCCGCATGGTAAGCCCATTGGTGCTGTGAGTTTCCCTGTGTTGCGTGGTAGAAGCAGTGTAGTGCAGTGGAGTTTCCCTGTATGTGTTACATGGTAAGCAGTGGTGCAGTGAGTTTCCCTGTGTTACATGGTAAGCAGTGGTGCAGTGAGTTTCCGTGTTACATGGTAAGCAGTGGTGCTGTGAGTTTCCCAGTGTTACATGGTAAGCAGTGGTGCAGTGAGTTTCCCTGTGTTACATGGTAAGCAGTGGTGCTGTGAGTTTCCCTGTGTTACATGGTAAGCAGTGGTGCAGTGAGTTTCCCTGTGTTACATGGTAAGCAGTGGTGCAGCGAGTATCCCTGTGTTACATGGTAAGCAGTGGTGCTGTGAGTTTCCTGTTACATGGTAAGCAGTGGTGCAGCATGGTAAGCAGTGGTGCAGTGAGTTTCCGTGTTACATGGTAAGCAGTGGTGCAGTGAGTTTCCCTGTGTTACATGGTAAGCAGTGGTGCAGTGAGTTTCCGTGTTACATGGTAAGCAGTGGTGCAGTGAGTTTCCCTGTGTTACATGGTAAGCAGTGGTGCAGTGAGTTTCCGTGTTACATGGTAAGCAGTGGTGCAGTGAGTTTCCGTGTTACATGGTAAGCAGTGGTGCAGTGAGTTTCCCTGTTTTACATGGTAAGCAGTGATGCAGTGAGTTTCCCTGTCTTTCATCAACAAGTAGCAACGTCAGCCCGCAAATGGATGCTAAATGAGTCAGGCCAAAATATTAAGAAACAAATTTAATACCAAAGTTTCCTAAGAAGTAATCATGTCAAATAGTGAATATAACTACATTCCTTTTCTTTTGTATAATATGTCATTCTTTGTAATCATTTCTACACTATTACATTTTTTGCTTTAAGGTTTAATATTCAGTTTAATCCATTTCTATTTTGTCCATTTCTTTATGTCAACATTACACCATTTTAAAATTCTTCTTCCTGTATCTTACATCATGCCTTCAAAGATGTCTTCTTCCTGAATCTGACATCATGCCTTCGAAGATGTCTTCTTCCTGTATCTTACATCATGCCTTCCAAGATGTCTTCTTCCTGTATCTTACATCATGCCTTCCAAGATGTCTTCTTCATGTATCTTACATCATGCCTTTGAAGATGTCTTCTTCCTGTATCTTACATCATGCCTTCCAAGATGTCTTCTTCATGTATCTTACATCATGCCTTCGAAGATGTCTTCTTCCTGTATCTTACATCATGCCTTCGAAGATGTCTTCTTCCTGTATCTTACATCATGCCTTCCAAGATGTCTTCTTCATGTATCTTACATCATGCCTTCGAAGATGTCTTCTTCCTGTATCTTACATCATGCCTTCGAAGATGTCTTCTTCCTGTATCTTACATCTTACATCATGCCTTCGAAGATGTCTTCTTCCTGTATCTTACATCATGCCTTCGAAGATGTCTTCTTCCTGTATCTTACATCATGCCTTCGAAGATGTCTTCTTCCTGTATCTTACATCATGCCTTCCAAGATGTCTTCTTCCTGTATCTTACATCATGCCTTCCAAGATGTCTTCTTCATGTATCTTACATCATGCCTTCGAAGATGTCTTCTTCCTGTATCTTACATCATGCCTTCCAAGATGTCTTCTTCATGTATCTTACATCATGCCTTCCAAGATGTCTTCTTCATGTATCTTACATCATGCCTTTGAAGATGTCTTCTTCCTGTATCTTACATCATGCCTTCGAAGATGTCTTCTTCCTGTATCTTACATCATGCCTTCGAAGATGTCTTCTTCCTGTATCTTACATCATGCCTTCGAAGATGTCTTCTTCCTGTATCTTACATCATGCCTTCGAAGATGTCTTCTTCCTGTATCTTACATCATGCCTTCGAAGATGTCTTCTTCCTGTATCTGACATCATGCCTTCGAAGATGTCTTCTTCCTGTATCTTACATCATGCCTTCCAAGATGTCTTCTTCCTGTATCTTACATCATGCCTTCCAAGATGTCTTCTTCATGTATCTTACATCATGCCTTTGAAGATGTCTTCTTCCTGTATCTTACATCATGCCTTCCAAGATGTCTTCTTCATGTATCTTACATCATGCCTTCGAAGATGTCTTCTTCATGTATCTTACATCATGCCTTCGAAGATGTCTTCTTCATGTATCTTACATCATGCTTAATCATGCCTTCCAAGATGTCTTCTTCCTGTATCTTACATCATGCCTTCCAAGATGTCTTCTTCATGTATCTTACATCATGCCTTTGAAGATGTCTTCTTCCTGTATCTTACATCATGCCTTCCAAGATGTCTTCTTCATGTATCTTACATCATGCCTTCGAAGATGTCTTCTTCATGTATCTTACATCATGCCTTCGAAGATGTCTTCTTCATGTATCTTACATCATGCCTTCGAAGATGTCTTCTTCCTGTATCTTACATCATGCCTTCGAAGATGTCTTCTTCATGTATCTTACATCATGCCTTCGAAGATGTCTTCTTCCTGTATCTTACATCATGCCTTCGAAGATGTCTTCTTCCTGCATCTTACATCATGCCTTCCAAGATGTCTTCTTCCTGTATCTTACATCATGCCTTTGAAAATGTCTTCTTCCTGCATCTTACATCATGCCTTCCAAGATGTCTTCTTCCTGTATCTTACATCATGCCTTTGAAGATGTCTTCTTCCTGTATCTTACATCACGCCTTCGAAGATGTCTTCTTCCTGTACCTTACATCATGCCTTCGAAGATGTCTTCTTCCTGTATCTTACATCACGCCTTTGAAGATGTCTTCTTCCTGTATCTTACATCATGCCTTCGAAGATGTCTTCTTCCTGCATCTTACATCATGCCTTCCAAGATGTCTTGTTCCTGCATCTTACATCATGCCTTCGAAGATGTCTTCTTCCTGCATCTTACATCATGCCTTCCAAGATGTCTTCTTCCTGCATCTTACATCATGCCTTCGAAGATGTCTTCGTCCTGTATCTTACATCATGCCTTCGAAGATGTCTTCTTCCTGTATCTTACATTATGCCTTCGAAGATGTCTTTTCCTGTATCTTACATCATGCCTTCGAAGATGTCTTCTTCCTGTATCTTACATCATGCCTTCGAAGACGTCTTCTTCCTGTATATTACATTATGCCTTCCAAGATGTCTTCTTCCTGTATCTTACATCATGCCATCCAAGATGTCTTCTTCCTGTATCTTACATCATGCCTTCCAAGACGTCTTCTTCCTGTATCTTACATCATGCCTTCGAAGATGTCTTCTTCCTGTATCTTACATCACGCCTTTGAAGATGTCTTCTTCCTGTATCTTACATCATGCCTTCGAAGATGTCTTCTTCCTGCATCTTACATCATGCCTTCCAAGATGTCTTGTTCCTGCATCTTACATCATGCCTTCGAAGATGTCTTCTTCCTGCATCTTACATCATGCCTTCCAAGATGTCTTTTTCCTGCATCTTACATCATGCCTTCGAAAATGTCTTCGTCCTGTATCTTACATCATGCCTTCGAAGATGTCTTCTTCCTGTATCTTACATCATGCCTTCCAAGATGTCTTCTTCCTGTATCTTACATCATGCCTTCCAAGATGTCTTCTTCCTGCCTTCCATCTTACATCATGCCTTCCAAGATGTCTTCTTCCTGTATCTTACATCATGCCTTCCAAGATGTCTTCTTCCTGTATCTGACATCATGCTTCCACATCATGCCTTCCAAGATGTCTTCTTCCTGTATCTTACATCATGCCTTCCAAGATGTCTTCTTCCTGTATCTTACATCATGCCTTCCAAGATGTCTTCTTCCTGTATCTTACATCATGCCTTCCAAGATGTCTTCTTCCTGTATCTTACATCATGCCTTCGAAGATGTCTTCGTCCTGTATCTTACATCATGCCTTCCAAGATGTCTTCTTCCTGTATCTTACATTATGCTTTCGAAGATGACTTTTCCTGTATCTTACATCATGCCTTCGAAGATGTCTTCTTCTTGCATCTTACATCATGCCTTCCAAGATGTCTTCTTCCTGTATCTTACATCATGCCTTCGAATGTCTTCTTCCTGCATCTTACATCATGCCTTCCAAGATGTCTTCTTCATGTATTTTACATCATGCCTTCCAAGATGTCTTCTTCGTGTATCTTACATCATGCCTTCGAAGATGTCTTCTTCCTGCATCTTACATCATGCCTTCCAAGATGTCTTCTTCCTGTATCTTACATCATGCCTTCGAAGATGTCTTCTTTCTGTATCTTACATTATGCTTTCGAAGATGTCTTCTTCATGTATTTTACATCATGCCTTCCAAGATGTCTTCTTCGTGTATCTTACATCATGCCTTCGAAGATGTCTTCTTCCTGCATCTTACATCATGCCTTCCAAGATGTCTTCTTCCTGTATCTTACATCATGCCTTCGAAGATGTCTTCTTCCTGTATCTTACATCATGCCTTCGAAGATGTCTTCTTCCTGCATCTTACATCATGCCTTCCAAGATGTCTTCTTCCTGTATCTTACATCATGCCTTCGAAGATGTCTTCTTTCTGTATCTTACATTATGCTTTCGAAGATGTCTTCCTGTATCTTACATCACGCCTTCGAAGATGTCTTCTTCCTGTATCTTACATCATGCCTTCGAAGATGTCTTCTTCTTGCATCTTACATCATGCCTTCCAAGATGTCTTCTTCCTGTATCTGACATCATGCCTTCGAAGATGTCTTCTTCCTGTATCTTACATTATGCCTTTCAAGATGTCTTCTTCCTGTATCTTACATCATGCCTTCCAAGATGTCTTCGTTTCAAGTGTCTGCTTTGTTAAGTTTGCATTTACAGACGTCATCCATCATCAGTTTGAGACCAGAGACTTGACCTAGTTCTTTGATGGGCTTTTTATGTGTTGTTCATAGTTGTTATAGATCTCTTGTACTCTTAATATCATTCAGGAAAATTTCTATCTTCGTGTGGAATTGTTGTTTCTACATAGATGTCTCTGTTGTAACATGGTGTTTGGCATGATTACAACTCAAATCAAGAAACCTTTGGTAGTGGCTACGAATGTTTCAGCAAACTCCTTTGGCCTTTGTTGGCGAACTAATGTCACTATGGGTGTGTCACATGAAGAATGTCAGAGAGCTCTTTTATGTGGTCTTTCACATCAAAACAAAATTAGGTAAAGATTACATGCAATAGGTCTGGCCTATCACCAATAAATCGCAAATCAATTAACAAGGATATTCAATTCCTGTGACATGCCAGTGTTTAAAAATATATCATTATCAACACCCTATCAACATTGTTGGTACCTACATTTAAAACACAATCTCGACAACTGTGGAGGCAAAAAGTGTGGTTGATACAATGTCCTGCGCTGAGAAGAATGTGAGAACATTAGGTACAGGAATCAAAGAATATCTACCTGTCACCAACCTCTATATCACTAAACACAAACAGATTACAGGTCATTAGTGCTCATTGAAAGGCGTGAGGTTAGTAGACCATGAAGATACCAACACATCATAAAATAAGCATTTATAATTAAGAAACGATACTGTTATTTAAAACCTATAATACTAAGAAGTAAAAACAAAACAATATAAGTGTTCATTCCCAAACAGCAGCCGACAGATCTTGTAACGAACTCATACCTGCAATCCACACTGATGGCATCATTCTTATAACTAAATACATGGTACACTGATCAGTTTATTATTGCACAGTCATTTCCGTCAACCTAATCCATATCTGATCTATAATTATCACAGCCGCAGGCACACACCCGATAGACCATATAGGCTAGGTTTTTGGACACGTACAAATATAATTACATTTTCTGCAGTCTGGGAACATATGGCAGAAATAATAGTAGTCTTTACTGCATTTGCTGCCCTTGAAGGCGCTCTCGGCTTTGTTCTCAGCCTGGATGTTTTTTCTGCGGTTACATTTTTCTTCTGCTAGCCTGTGGAGTCTCCTCTCCTCTTTTGAGACCCCTGTGTATATTGTCCAATATATAAGCTCATGAATGATTCCTGACATCAAGTCACATTTAACTAGCCCTCACAATGCGCCAATGCACGAGAGTTAAGCAGTTTAAAGTGTCACTCAAGAAGTATTTTTTTATAAATTATTTTAACATTCGATGATTGTAATTAATTATTCATATGTTTATTTTTATTTATTTATTTTAATTTAATTAATTAATCTATTGTTATTATTTTACAGCTTGTATACATGTGCTTATTTATTTATTTCGTATTTTTGTGTTATTAATTTATTTGTAATAATCATCGTACAGCGCTCCAGAACAATTATTTTGATAGGGCGCTACATAAAAATGTATTATTATCAACATTATTTAACTACCCTTGGTTTTAACAGGTCTTTTGACTTCATCAGTGGGGGCTTTAAAAATATTATTTAATTTCTGAGACACAATGACCAGTTGCCAGAGCACTGTGGCAATGTAAATGGAATCAGGGTCACTGCCAAATTTTAGGCCTGTATCTGTATGTAAAGCAAGTAACCTACGACCCATCAGCTGAAAAATAACACCTTCGTTTTTTTAAAGTCCCTGTTAAGAGATTTTACCAGCTATAGTGTTTGCACCGGAGGTTCTAGACGACATAAACCAATCGTTCACAATGTTAAGGCCGCCCATGACCAAACAACATTGCCGACATGGCATACGGACACCTGTCGGGAATGTGCTTGGTCAACGACAAGTTGTAAGGTTGTGTCGCAACGGTGTGCAGGGACACTGCAAGGGTGATTTTGTAGCGACATGTCATTGCAGCCCCTACTGCCATCTGATGTTAGCTAGGATTACTACTATAAAACGTGGCGCCACCATGTGGAATATCATGAGTACCCTGCCGACTACCCATTGCATAAAACGCTGTTGTGTTTCGCCTTTTTCTACATCTGTTTGCCGCTTTGAGAAAGAAAAAAAATTGTTACTACAATTACCGATTTGACAACCACAGGAGAAGATGGAGTCAACAAGAGATCTAGCATTATCCATGGTAGCATTGTCGTCACTGTGGCAGCGCAGAAGAAAGGAAAAGGCATGACAAAACTGTAAACGCAAGCAGTGGGTCAAGGCTCATCTGTTCGCCTGTGAGCAGCATGGAGCACATGATAATCTTGTACAGGGGCTACGGGAAAATTATATAGACGTATACCGTAATCTTATGGATGATACCAAAGGTTTTCATGTTCCTACTCGATCTAATCAAGCCTGCGATTGAGAAGCAAACGACCCGATATCATGCTCCCATCTCCCTCTCTGAATGACTGACCACCACCCTATGTTTTTTGGCCACTGGTACGTGTGTGACGTCAGTGGCCAGGTGACTGCTGATTGGCTCATGTGTTTTGTCGGTGTTGCAGTGTGTCGCCGACCAAGGACCAGTCGACGGACATTGCATTTGTCACTTCTTTTGTTACACGGACATCATCGGATATTCGATTTTGGAATGTCTTTTAGTCGCCGACTAAGGCCTTGTCTTTTGTCATAAGAACTCCGGACACTGCATTTTCCTTAGTTGGCGACACCTGCCGACACCCTGAGACACGATTTGTCGCCGACTAAGCTACACAAATCGATTGTGACCGCTGGCCTTTATGCAGGTTCATACAATTGTTCCGACCTGTTAACTTGAGTTGCGAAAAACTGCTCAAATTTAAGTCATAGCTAACATCATGTACACATTTTTCAGGAAAGTAGCACCGTTTTGTTCTCACCCAGCCTTGACATCGGGGGAGAAGAAACATATATTTATACAAATATGGATCCCATAGTCAAGATGGGGGATAGCTGAATCCAGAAAGTTGGGTGTACACTTATTGGGGCATGTACACTTGATAGGTTGGATATTGCATGTGCACTTTCACCCAATTTATATACACCAGGATATGTACAATCATGCCAATGAAACTGAACAGACATTCATCATAGGATTCAGCTTCCAGAAGTTCACCCTAGCAAGGAAGCCGATATGGTTAAAGTTCACCAGGCCAGGCAGCTGTACTATCTGCTGCTTCACATCTCTGATTGTCTCAGCTGCCTGACTCTCTGAAACAGAGCCTACTTTCTGACCTTCCTACTCTCACTCACTCCACACTCCTGGAGCAAACAATGGCTCTCCCGGAGCATTAGGTGATTGGACTAGTTTAATGTCTCCTCTATTATGGACTGGTGTCAGTGAATACTGGTCTATTCTAGTCCCGCGGTACACAGTGACACAGCAACTGAATAACTGAGCTTCTAGAGAGGTTACGCCAATTCATGAGTCTAATTCGTGGTGCCCAGATGATGTGTGCTTACATAAACAGTGCCTGTTGATGCTGTTGTCACATCATGTAGTCCCACCATTGATGACATAACCACCCACATGACCTGTTGTCACATCATGTAGTCCCACCATTGATGACATAACCACCCACATGACCTGTCCGCTCAAGCCTGCTCAATGAGTATTGTCCAAAAATAAATATTCATAGTTTGACCGATTATTCCTATTCGATGCTAGCACCTGCACTTCACATTTATGCAATCATGTTCCATGTGGCGTACCTTCAAGCTGGCATTCACTGGTGGATTTAGGGGGCACCAGCTCAAGTCCAACACTACTCCCTCAACGGGAAAATATCTAACACCACCCCCTCGACCGGGAAAATATCCCCAACACTATCCACTCAACACTGCAAAAATACCATTGAGTTCCAAAATGTTGTCCCCCCATTAAGAAATGTTAAGTCTGTCGGTGCTGGCACTAAAATATGGCGGGATTGGACACATACTGTCATGGATAAATTATTAGATAATACATGTTGATCAGTTTTACCAAAATTACAGTTAGAAAGTTTTTCCTGAGACTTTGAATTGTGGCTTTATATACTATTTATAACATGGTATATTTATTTTTTGTGTACATTTATATTAGGTGTATTTTTTAACCTTAAATAAGTATTTGTAACCAGCACAGATGTATGAGTGTAATTGGAATTTTAAAGCAAAGTAGTAAGTTTCTTATGTTTTATTAATTAATAAAATGTTCTTAACCCTAAAAGTGATCACTGAAAATCCTCTGTAACGTACTGTTCCTATAAAAATCATAACTTTGCTAATATTTGTCATAAAAATATGAATGAGGTATCATTTTATTACTAAAGGAATGCTTTATATAAAATATAACACCTATATTTTATACTAAAATTATGGGGATATTACTATCCGAACTTCATCAAAAAAATAGTAAAAAATGGACCAAGAGGCCCTGAAGTGGACTAATACGTCTATATGTGACCCTGGCTGACCAAATGAGTGATAAGTCGGAAAAATTGTAACATTGTTTTCTTAGATCCTTGTAACGGTTTGGTATGGTGCTTTACACGGTTTCAAAAATTATGACTGCTACAAAAATTGGTGAAGTTATTGAGCATTGAACCTGGCTGACCAAATAAGTGATAAGTCGGAAAAATTGTAACATTGTTTTCTTTCATCATTGTAAAGGTTGGGTAGGGTGCTTTACACGGTTTCAAAAATTATGACTGCTACAAAAATTGGTGAAGTTATTGAGCATTGAACCTGGCTGACCAAATAAGTGATAAGTCGGAAAAATTGTAACATTGTTTTCTTAGATCCTTGTAACGGTTTGGTAGGGTGCTTTACACGGTTTCAAAAATTATGACTGCTACAAAAATTGGTGAAGTTATTGAGCATTGAACCTGGCTGACCAAATAAGTGATAAGTCGGAAAAATTGTAACATTGTTTTCTTTCATCATTGTAAAGGTTGGGTAGGGTGCTTTACACGGTTTCAAAAATTATGACTGCTACAAAAATTGGCGAAGTTATGGAGCATTGAACATGGTAGGGTTCAAAAAGTGAAAATGAAGAAAATGGCTGTTGAAGTTTTACATTATATATGCAAATGGATTGAGTGGAAATATTACATGCACAACATTCAAATGTGGCACACAGTGTGTATGTTATGTTGCACTGATACACTAGAAGTACAAATGTGCTGCTACAAAAACTTAGTTATGCCAAATTATGTCTTTATGTGTAACAGTAAGAGAACAGATTATTTGAGAGCAAAACGTAGCATGAGACACTGTCCCTCAGACACTGTCCCTCAGACACTGTCCCTCAGACACTGTCCCTCAGACACTGGGACAGTGCGACTGCTGCCTGGCTAAATGGATGCAATGGTGCTTTGAAGTTAGTTCTTCTGCCAACTATCCTTTTCACACAAGCCTATAGGTTTAGTGGCTGCCAGCACACTACTGAGCCTAAACTACCATGCAGGTGTGAAAAACGTCCTGATGAATTTGAACTTGAGCCACTAATTAACTGTCCACCAAGCAGTAGCAGAGCAGTTTTATATTAATAATCCACAAGTGGCAGTGATCTTCCTTTTATCATTCATGTGATGTTTATTGTGAGCAGGGTGGACACATGGTTATCATATGTAGACAGGTACAGAAAGAAACTGAAGTTTTTTTTATAAAAAGAACATGTTTGCCTATCAATGGCATGTATTTCCTATTGTTGCCGTTTCTGCTGGGCAGAAATCAAACAACCCTGTAGGTAATTATTAATCAAATGTTTTTGGTGAATCATAGTTACAGACAATAAAGGGTTATGATGGAAGTAAAATGTTGCCATGTTTACTGTTCACTTTTAGCACCATTTCTTGCATTTAGAGGAATAATTATAATTGAAAATAAAATGTTGTTTTAAAAAATGAGAAACTGGGAAATACAGATTTCTTGTGTTTAGCGGAACTATGTCAACTCTTCTAATGATTGACATTTGGTTGTTTCAGATGTCAACTATATTGTGAATCTGTAATTATGGGTCAAATGTGTCTGCTCTGCTGTGACCAATTAAAGATTAGTCAAGGTCTCAATGGAACAATGCTGAGTGGAGTGAGGCAGGGGCTCAGTTTCTGGCACAATACACATCTACTGTTGGGGGTGATCTCAAGGGCCCTTCTCAAAACCACATCACTAGATAATGTAAAACTTTTGCACTTTGGGGGCCCCTGAGGTGCCCTTAGAATGATTCAATCAAATACAAATTTCTTGTGTATAGTGGCAGCACCCTAAGATACATCTATGCAAAATTAGAAAAAAAGTTGCTGAACAGTTTTTGAAAAAATAGGCAAAATGTGAAAAATTACCTGCTTTTTGGGCCCTTGTGGGCCCTACGGGGTCCTTAGAATGTCTAAATCAAATACAGATTTCTCGTGCATAGTGGCAGTAACCCAAGATACGTCTATGCAAAATTAAAAAAAAAGCTGCTGAACAGTTTCTCAGATACGGCAGCTAATGGCGGACAGCGGACGCAGAGTGATGGCAATAGTCCCTTGGACCTTCGGCCCAAAGGACTAAAAATGAATTGTTGAGAATTATTTAAGTATTATATTTTTGTTAAACTTTAGCAATTCATATTTAGGTAATAAATTGACATATATATGTCACATACTTGGCTAGTTACACCTGGAATTAGTTCTTCAGATGTAGTGAAAATGTTATTTGAATCGGATCAAAAATTATTTATTTATTTGCATTCATGCAACTCGAGTATATCACATGATTCACTCACAGCACAATCTCTTGATTTAATAAGATTCAATAACAGGCACATAGCTGCATTAATCTGGCCTTGAGTGGGTTAAGCTATGCTACACGCCAAATTGTATACAATAAGCCCAAAACATTGTTTGCAATTTGAGGTCTTAGCCGACAAAAATAAACCAAACATTCAACTGTATTGGAAATGTAAGACACAAGCTTTTTGATGTTCAGAATGGCCATGATTTTCACACATTCAAGACAATCAATGCATCAAACTTCCTGTTAACAATTACCTGGGTGATTGTGGGTAACGGTATAACAGACGGAACCAACAGACTACCAACCTTTATCAATCGAACTATACACATCTAATGTATATATATTTGGAATACTTTTAGGATTACATAAGTTAAATTAGGACTATTGCCAGGATATATAATTAATTAACAGAGAATCATGCCCCTAGGAATTAATGCCAACAAGTAAATCACTTATTGTACTTGCACATAAATTCATTCCATAAAAGTTTCATTGTCAAGTTGGCTCAATCAATCATTTACTTTTATCTCTGACTCTTACATGGCTATTTAAAAAAACAAATATGAATAGTTCTCTCTGGGTCAGTTTGTCCTGACATAGCTTCCTTCATAATATGATGTCATTTCACTTACTTTCATTTAGGCACCACACTGGCAAATTTACCCACCCACTGTGACAAATAGCCACGGCACCAGTACGTGTGAGGAGATGAACACACAACGTGCGTTTTTCCAGCATATTCAATCAACTGTTGACTTAACAACTGCAGACTACAGAAATGGAAAAAGTATGTGTGTTTGCACATGCACATACACTTAGTGAATAAATATCAATGACTCATTTGAGGTCTATTACCTTTGTTTAAATGTTAGGTGAGCATGTCAGACAACCTAGCATTTGTATTTAATAGTTACTCGTTTGGCAAATAAAACCACAAAACACCAAGATAAAGATTCAGTGAACAGCAAATGAAATATACTAATGAATTCCTACTTACATTGTTGTGATCACATGTTGATTTATTTTTACTTTAGCAGTAGGCTGGTTTCCATGACAATGACATTTAGTGTCTTAATGTGGTCCTTGACCTTATCAAGAATTTTATATTTAATTTCCATGAGCGAGATGATAAACCAAATAAACAAGTGTGGGTCTGAGAGAGGCACTTTACGGAGCAACACATCCATGTTTATAAAATAAATAGATCTATAAATATTTTATTAGTGCCAAACTGAATATTCTAGAATTGCCATCTGGATGTGCTGCTGACATTTAAATGTTTATTTCTAGTCACAGTTTCCTTTGGGACCAATGAATAGGTAGTGTAACTATCCAAGAACAAAGTCCAAATGTCCTGAACTCTTGCATAATTTTACAAAAATGATTCAAAATGAAAACTTCAAAAGGTTTATATGTACCTTGACAATGTTTTTTACAATTTCAGTGGCATAATGATATTGTGATGATGTATATGAACTGTCATGCCATAATCTATGATGGCAAACACATTCCTCAACTTGTGCATATATATATATATATATATATATACAAATATATATATATATATATTATGAAGACATTATTAATTCACTCAGGGATGCCTCTGAAGTAATACCTACTAAGACACATAACATGTCTTCAAAGCATGCCGTTCTTGGTTGGAATGATATGGTCAGAGACACCCACCAGGTTGCTAGGTTTGCAGGGAGTCCCCGACGCGGTTCTTTGTGTGACATAATGAAAATCAAACGTGCTCAATTTAAACATAATAAAAGACGCTGTGAAAAAATGCTGAAGCCCTTAAAGCCGAACGACTTGCTTCAAAACTAAGTAGTAATGACTTTAAAAATGTCTGGAAAGATATCAAACAAATGAAAATGCCAAGTTGCCAAATCCTAGCAATGTTGGCAGTGCATGTGGTGCTGAAAATGTAAAGAATATGTGGCTTCATCGCTACCAGTCTCTACTTAATTCTGTACCTGGCTCTCCATCACATACTAAAAAGATTGACATGTATTGCAGCAATATGTAATTTAATGACAAATGATGGTTGATGCTAAAGAAATACAAGAAATAATTCAGGCGATGCCTACAGGATATGTATTCAGCAGCTTGTTAATTCATGGGTTTTACCTGATGCTGTGATGGTCACAATAATAGCTCCAATAATTAAAAACAAAGCTGGTGATTTGTCTGATAACAATAACTACAGACCTATTGCTCTTGCAACAATTGCTAGTAAATTATTTGAATCTTTAATATTATCAAGGGCTACCATTTTCTTCACAACGTGTGCCAACCAATTTAGATTTAAAAAGCATCACTCAACTGAGATGCTTATATTTCTATTAAAAGAACTTTTTTGACACTACATAGTGAATGGCTCTTCTATGTATGTGACTATGCTGGATGCCTCCAAGGCCTTCAGCAAAGTGAACCATAGCAAGCTATTCACTAAACTAATTGACCGTGGCTGTCCTGCTTTCATTGTGCGCATTCTGCATCACTGGTACAGTTCCCTGAAATTCACTGTCAGAGCTTTACTAGATTTTTTACTGTCTCAAATGGTGTTAAACAAGGTGGAATCCTTTCACCCCACCTTTTTAATGTGTACATGGATGACTTAAATGTAAATCTTAACAAATTACAAATTGGATGTCTTTATGCTGGCACCATAATGTATCATTTAATATATACAGATGATCTCTGTATTTTTGTACCTAGAGTTTCTGGGTTGAGAAAACTAACAGATTGTTGTGCCAAGTATGGTGAAATGTTTAACATAACATATAATGCCAACAAATCATATTGTATGGTTATTGACAACAAACCTCAGGACATGAAAAATACTCATCCTGTCACTCTCAATAATCGTCCGTTACCTCACACTATTAAATGTAAATATCTGGGTCATATAATTAACAATAATCTTACTGACGATGAGGACATTGCCTGACAGAAAAGATCCCTATATGCTCAGGCCAACGTCTTAGCACAAAAATTTATCTCTTACTGTCTTTGGTGTAAATTTAAAAAACAGAGTTTGAAAGATATTACTGTTGCCTATAACAACAGTTTTAGAATTTTACACAATTTGTCATCACGCTGTAGTGCAAGTTTTATGTTTGCTACAAACTGTGTTAAATCTTTTAATGAACGTATGCGTTCATCCGTATATAGCTTATTATGTCGTCTTGAACGGTCTGAAAATCCACTTTTTGTGAATTATTTTTATACTGATATACATTTTAGAAGTCCTATGTTTAAATATTGGACTACCCAATTGTATACTTTAAGTTGAATGCACATTTTATATATATCTTATTAACCATCTATTTTTATTTCATGTGTATCTATATCTTTGTATTTTAGTTATTTATTACTTATTTTTGTATTTACTTGTATTGTATGTACATATGGACTTTTGTCTGAAATAAAACATTATTATATTATTATTATATCTATATGTCACAAATTAAACTATATCCATTTCCTGACAGTTAATTCATGACACATTCCAGGTACTTGCCGATCAGGTGACAAACCATGTGCCTTTGGACTGCCATCTGGTATAATTTGGTGATAATTATAAAAACGAAAAGTACGCCTTAAAATATTTCCTTTTTTCAAAAATTGAACCCTATTAGAAATTTTTGTGTGAACACTAAACATCAAATGTTCCCCTTTACAAAAAAACATTTTCTTAAGTTATTTATCCATATCTAATAATCTACCGGTAGATATTTTGTTAAATATCGCTTTATAAGTACGTCACAACATGATGGAAGTAAGCAACAATACCTATTACTTCTGTTTTAGTTACGTACCAAACAAGGATGTTGGAAGGAGACATGGCTACATTGAAGGGGGACACTGTAAGGGATCATCTCAGAACATTGATGACCAATATCAGACAAAATTAATTTCATCTGGCCTCAGACCCCACCCCCTCCCCTCAGACGAAAGTTTGTAAACACTGATAATAACAGTCTTGTAAATTATCGATGTCTGATGCCAGATGAATATACTGATGAAAATACTTTTGTCTGATGTCGGACATCGATGTTCTGAGATGATCCCTAAGTGCATCAAGGAGAAGGTCAGAGCCAGGGGGGCAGTAAGCAAGCACAAGCATGGGCGTGAGCAAGACCCAGTATGTTGGCTGTCAATCACCATCGTTGCTGTGTGGTGAATGTGACAGTGCAATGGGGAGAGATGTAGAGGTACAGTAACGTCAATGTTCCATCACACACTGCTCCAACATGTTGGGAACAACGACACAGTGCCTTACAGGGACAGCATTGCTTCAGCCATGGCATCAGTCACATCATCACCAGGGGTTTACGGGATGCAAGATCCTGCGTTCAATACACATAGAAACAGTATCCGGACGTGTGAAAAATAATTGTTGCGTCCCATGGGACACATGTGCATCAATGGCTTATAACAGAAATATATATTGAATATGAATGCCTTTAACTTGGTAGTTTATTGCTGAATCACTTCGTTTGGTATTTCTTTTCACGAGTCCTTCCAAATAACCATTCCCATGGGCGTATGCTTCCCAATTCTGTAGGGAGCCTAATACTCCATGCAACACAGAGGATTAAAATCAGTCCCTAGATGCAGAGCGCATCTAGGGACTGATTCTAGAACCAGAATACCATTCCAATCCATACGCATATCTGTTCAAGCTTAAGCTTTTGGGCACAGTCGCTGAGCGTTTTAAGATCAACTTCCTAATTTATTAGAGCTAAAGTGATGAAAAACAAAGCGACTTACGAACATTCTTTTGTATAACTAACCACTTATCACCAAACAAATGACCAATCCTACAGTGACAATAGAGAGTGCAAGCACTTCGATCCCGGCTCACATCCCAAGCTCGCTCATCCAACAATCGAACCTATTTGACACCTCAGTGTGTTTATTCCATCATTCCACATTGTTTGAGATGTACAATACATTGTTGTAAAATATTGATTTGAGGGCACTTTTGAGGCCCAAATAGTGCTCCAGTTTGCGTCAACATGCGATTTATTAATAATGCTTGTTTCAAGTGCAGCATGCAGTGACCCGCGACCACAGTGGCGCACTGATTCCAACCTGAGTGAGTGCTATTTGGGACATTATATTCCTGAAACGATGTGGAATGATGGAATATACACATTAAGGTATAACATTTAGGCACAACTGTCATAATGCTGAAACTGGGGTGGGGCCGGATTCTACACGTCACAATTAAGTGTCTACAAAGTAATGCGCCGTTCCATCTGCTGCCTATTGGCTATTCCAATGCTACTGTCATCACCACAGTCAGGTTTCCTGCCACCGAAACAAATTCAAGACCCTTCCAAAGTGAGTCGTGGCTTCCTCGATATCCTTAGCTTTGCCTTAGGAGATCTCCCAATGTGACAATTACACAAAGTCAAGGCTAGCAAACTAGCATGCATAAGTGAGGAAGGCTGCTGTCACTTCCAAAACTACATCGATTATCACTGGAAAACATCAACAAATAAAACAGTATATTGTAACAAAGCATGTTATTTTGTTAAGTTCTTGTTAGTATCAAACTAATAATAATATTAACCAGGTTTACATGGGTTGTATCAGTTGTGATATTTAAAAAATAGTACTTAGAATAAAAAAATGGGCCAAGTGGCCCTGAAGTCCTTTGGACTAATACGTCTATATGTGACCCCGGCTGTCCAAATGAGTGATAAGTCAGAAATATTGTAACATTGTTTTCTTACATCCTTGTAAAGGTTTGGTAGGGTGCTTTACATGGTTTCAAAAATTATGACTGCTACAAAAATTGGCGAAGTTATGGAGCACTGAACATGGTAGGGGTCAAAAAGTGAAAATGAAGAAAACGGCTGTTGAAATTATATATGCAAATGGATTGCATGGAAATATTACATGCACAACATTCAAATGTGGCACACAGTATGTAATATGTATGTTATGTTGCAATGATACACTGGAAGTACAAATGTGCTGCTACAAAGACTTATCAAGTTATGCCAGATTATGTCTTTATGTGTAAAAATAAGGACAGATTATTTGAGAGCAAAAGTAGACTCACTGTTTGACACAGTTTAAAACCTACAGGCAACTGTCCAGTTTAACAGGGGTCTAGTGGCTTAATGCTGTCTGTTGAAACAAGCTACTGCCAGTGACCAGTTGCAGATTAGTCAGTTTCCATCAAACAATAGCAGGCAGAGAATCTTAGCTGGGGTAAGACCACATTTAAATTTTATATAGGCGGCCATTATAACGTTTCCTTCATTTCCTGCTAAATTTGACGAACAATTTTCTTGAAAATTTCACAGCATATTTAATCTCCATTGACACAAGTGCTGTGGAAAACTCGTAAAATTCTCATACCTCAGTTTTCAGAAAAATTCACCCAAACCTGACACCCCTCAATTTCGCCCCAATCTGGTGACGGATTTTGAAATATTGGTGCGTTCTGCAAAATAGCCACTGTGCGAATACGCGAGCGACTAACGTATGTTTATTGCTACCTCGTGAAAGATCTAATGTAGTAGTACATTCAGTATTCACTGGACTGACATGTGCCATGCCAAAGTGCTCGAACAAAATTCACACATGACACCAAAACGGTATTTTCAAGGGCACTCTTTCGGTCGGTAATGGCGGACGAATCCTTAATGTGGTCTTACTCCAAATAGATCTCCTGAATCTTGCAAATCTTCACGAAAGTTAGATTTATATCAAGCTACACATATAACTAGATTAACCACAAAGGGAAATTTACACTGTCTCAGTAACAATTAAAATATGCGTCATCAAACTGTGCACACCTCCAAGCTAAACAGCGCCTTGAGTTGGTTTAAACATGCTTATTCGGTACTTTATATTACATACGACGTTTGCCTGGTATGAATGGTACTGAGCACAGCATACAGGCCAACACAGTATCTTACCGATATGGGAATCAAATATATATAATATTAACGAAATATATTTTTTTGTAATTTTTCATAAAATTTTGTATCCTTTTGCAAAAAATACACAAAATCATTATTTTAAGCAACATTTTATTGGACATGCACTTTGCAAATCTTCACGAATTTTTGTATTATGTAATGCCCACAAACTATGCTAAATAATCTTATGCAATCATGAACTATATGTCACTCGTGTACGACACCAGTAGGTGTCAAAAGCACAAGCCAGGCATTTCAACAATATTCACAATATTGAAAGGCACAGAGGCGTCTTTTGATGGTAACTATAATTATATTGTAGATAACGGGCTAAAATGCTGGGTGTAAATTGAGGTATATACATAGTACATTATGAAACCAAAACTGAGATGCCCAGTGGAACGTGTATCTTGCGTCACACAAATTGTTGTCCTAACCCCCCTTAAAATAACCATACTTTTACACAGGCGCAGATCTCTGCTTGACACAGAGTGTCCAAACATCGCCACACGTCAATTACTTGGCCACTATATATTTCGCTGATGTGCACACATTATTGGAAACAAGAGATACTACTGGCAAAATAGTTAATTTCAGAAAGAAACAAACGTTTGACAAGGACATCCAAGACACGTGATAAAGGTTGTTGACAGTTGTGGCACCCAGTATCTCTCCAAGTACATCAACGAGTCCATTGTCCTAATCATATTTTATTCAAACATCGCCAAATTCTTACAAGGGTACTAACAAACATTTCTGATGTTAAATATACGGATATAACGTACAAAATACCAGTGGTAAAAACAGTTTCTTGTCAGAGTAGTTGACGTCAGCCTACAATTAGTTTAAGCTGCCTTGCCTTGTGCAAACTTCGGTATGATTCGGTTATATTACAGCTGAAAAGCACATGATCGTTGAAAATGATAGCATGCCAGTCCATGTACACAATTTCAACATATGATCCTTCTCTTAGGTGACCAGTTTTAATTTGTATGGCTAAAAATGAACTAATTTGGATCATTGCGGTCGCTGCACATTTGGAGAGTCACACACTGTTATGATATTCTCTGTTACATTCGTGGTATATTAATGTAGATTCTCAATTGTTCTTCTTGTCTCAGTTAGTGTACGGATGTTGCTATAAAAAATAGGTGCTATATGCCTGATTAGTAGAAGTGTGTGGACAACTTGCTTCCTATGGTGGCCAACATTTCACTAAAATTAGGGCCGCGTTAGGGGGGTGGGTGGAATCAAAATGTTGCCTGCTTGCCCATTATTGCTTATTGTGCGATCCAAATATGATATATATAAGTGCCATATAATTAGGAAGTTGGAACAGCAGAAACACCCACGTTAGTATTGGGGTTATGAAACACGCATTTATAGATGTCGCTTACAAAATATAAATGATATAACTAAGGCGAAATTCATCCTACTGGAAATATGTCAATATTGTTGCACATGATGTAGATTTAAAAGAAACTCCACACCCTGACACATATACACTTTTTACACAAGCTTTCGTGGTACTCAGTATCATAGAACATGCTTGGAATGTACTTTTTAACTTTCACGCCACCAAAATTATCACTTTATTTTCCATGCATATCACATAATAACTGGCTTATTAATTACTTTTAAAACTTCTTTTAGATGTAATACTAACAGTATGCAATAGCTGCACGATATTCTGGTCTACACCAGCTTCCAAATACAGCCGAAAAACCATCACCCGTCGCTCAAATCACATTTTGGCAGTTTTTGTGATAAAACGGGCGTATTTCTAATTTGGGGTAAGACCACATTTAAATTTTATATAGGCGGCCATTATAACGTTTCCTTCATTTCCTGCTAAATTTGACGAACAATTTTCTTTAAAATTTCACAGCATATTTAATCTCCATTGACACAAGTGCTGTGGAAAACTCGTAAAATTCTCATACCTCAGTTTTCAGAAAAATTCACCCAAACCTGACACCCCTCAATTTCGCCCCAATCTGGTGACGGATTTTGAAATATTGGTGCGTTCTGCAAAATAGCCACTGTGCGAATACGCGAGCGACTAACGTATGTTTATTGCTACCTCGTGAAAGATCTAATGTAGTAGTACATTCAGTATTCACTGGACTGACATGTGCCATGCCAAAGTGCTCGAACAAAATTCACACGACACCAAAACGGTATTTTCAAGGGCACTCTTTCGGTCGGTAATGGCGGACGAATCCTTAATGTGGTCTTACTCCAGCTCCACAGCTGGGTGTAATACACAACAAGTGATAAATATATGATACACTGGAAGTACAAATGTGCTGCTACAAAAATGTATAAAGTTATGCCAGATTATGTCTTTATGTATAAAATTAAGAGGACAGATTATCTGAGAGTAAAAGGTAGTCTAAAGAAAATAAAAAATAAACACAACTTGCAATTATAGAACAAGATTTAACAAGATTTAACAAGATTGCCATCCAGAGAATTAACTCTAGGTGGCAGGTGGACAAGGAAGCCCTTTGGCTTATCGAGAGTCCGACCCTTTTATCTATGTGTATCCCGCCCGTCTGAGGTATGTGTCGATTTTATTTTTAAACATATTCACGCTACTAGCACCCACACAATCAGCAGATAATCTGTTCCATTCATTTAGTCCTTTGTAAAAATGAAAACTTTCTTATATCTAATCTACTCTGCTCCTTTGCTAATGTAACTTCATGTCCTCTAGTCCTTCTATCTTTCTTAATTGAAAAAAATATATTTCTATCAATATTTTCATAACCATTCAATATTTTAAACACTTCTATCTGATCTCCTCTCAATCTCCTGGTCTCTAGTGTTGTTAAACCGCATTTTTTAGGCGTATTTCGTAACTAAGATCCCTCAGTTTTGGTATCATTTTAGTTGCTCTCCTCTGTACTCTTTCTAGCATATCTATGTCCTTCCTGCGATATGGCCTCCACGCTTGAATACAATATTCTAAATGAGGCCTAACTATTGTTTTGTACAGCGGTATTATTAGCTCTTTTTCCTTATACGTTATGTTTCGCCTAATTAATCCAAGGATTTGATTTCCCTTTGAAGCTGCAATTCCGCACTGCTCTGAAACCTTCATATCAGCACTAATGGTTAACCCTAAGTCCTTTTCTTTTACAGTAGTACTTAGTACAGTGCCCCCCATTGTATATTCTACCTCTTCGTTCCCATGTCCTGTGTGGAGGCATTTACATTTCCCAAAATTGAACAGCATTTGCCACTTTTCAGACCATTTGATCAACCTGTCAAGATCATCTTGTAAATGCTGTCTATCTCCATCACTTTTAATCCTTCTAAACACTTTTGTATCATCCGCAAATTTCAACACCTTGCTTGTTATTTCATCATCCAAATCGTTGATGTATATTAAGAATAATATAGGTCCTAATACTGATCCCTGTGGTACCCGACTCAATACCGATTTCCAGTTTGAAGCCTCCCCATCAACTACTACACGTTGTCTTCTGTCAATCAGCCATTGTTCTATCCAGTTTATTATACCATTTCCTATGCCATGGGCCTTTAGTTTCAGCAGTAATCTTTGATGTGGTACTTTGTCGAAAGCTTTTTGAAAATCTAAGTAGACGATATCTACTGGTGATCCCTCATCTACCCACTTAGTGATGTCTTCCAAAAAACATAACATATTTGTTAAGCATGACCTTGCTTTTAAAAAACCATGTTGAGATGGGTTGATCAAATTTTGTTTAACAAGAAAATCCACCATGTGATCTTTAATTAATCTTTCTAATAATTTGGAAATCACTGATGTTAAACTCACTGGTCTATAGTTATCCGACTTGTTTCTCGAACCTTTTTTAAATAACGGTATAATGTTTGCCTCTTTCCATTCTAAAGGAACCACTCCCTCTTCTAATGACAAATTGAAAACTGTTGCAAGCGGTACGCTAATTTGTTCTACAATTTCCAAAAGTAGTTTGGGCGGAATCCCATCCACTCCAGGTGATTTATTATCCTTCATAGCCCTTATTTTCTTAGCTACCATTTCTGGGGTTACAATTAATTGTCCTAAATAGTCTGAATCTGCCCCCTTGAACTTAGCCTCTGGTACTGGCAGTGAACTAATATCCTCTCTGGTAAACACTGAACTAAAGTACTCATTCAGGTCTTCTGCCATTAAGAATCCCTCTGATATTATATTTCCAGCACTATCTTCTAGAGGACCGACCTTATCTTGAACTTTCTGTTTGCTTCGAACATATGCATAAAAACTCTTGCTGTCATGTTTTATATTACTAGCTAATTGTTGTTCATAGCTTCTCTTTGAATTTCTAATTTCAGCTGTAGCTTGGTTAAGTGCTTCTTTATAACTGTTGTAGTCTTTATCATTTCCAGTACATCTATATGACTTCCACATCATTTGTTTATACTTAATTTTTCTAATGGCTTCTTTCAATAAGTGTTTCTTTTTGGACCGTTTCCCTTGTTTTTTGAAGGGTACAAATTTGTCGACTATGCACTTAATTTCACTCTTTAATATATTCCAGCATTCTGTTGCTGTCTTATTTTGCAGTGTGTTATTCCAGTCTATCTTTACTAAATATTTCCTCATGTCCTTATACTTCCTTTGTGGAAATTTCTCCTATACTGCTTTTTACTATTCCTTTCTGATTTTACTTTGATGGTAAAATGTATCTGGTTGTGATCGCTACTCCCCAGTGGCTCACGTATCTTGACATTGTCAACTAATTCATTCTGTGAGGACAAAATTGTGTCTAACACATTCTCACCCCTGGTTGGTTCTAGCACATGTTGAGAAAGGAAAGTATCTTGAACTAACACTAAAAACTTGTGGTCCTCACTCCCCATACTCTGAAGAGATTTCCATTGTATATGCCCATGGTTAAAATCCCCCATAATAATACAGTCCCGTTTGCTTACTTCCCTTATAGTGTTTTTATTTTTTCATTCTCTTCTATGCTTATGTTTGGACTTCGATAAACTAACCCAACTGTTAACGTTGAGTTTCCTGTAACTATGTTACACCAAACAGCTTCTTCGCAATCTGCTTCTCTTTCTAATTTTATTTCATAAGCCTGGATAGATTCTTTAATATACAAAATAACTCCACCTCCCTTTCTTCCTATTCTATATTTTCTAAACATTACATATCCTGTCAATCCCAATTCGGCATCTGATATATCGGTGGTGGTCCAGGATTCGGTTATACCTATTATATGAGGGTCAATATCTTCTACCATAATGTTTAGTTCATTTCTTTTGTTTACTATACTCCTTGCATTTAAACACACACATTTATATCCAGCTTCAGAAGAGTTTTCCAGACTATTATTTGCTGATTTATTTGTGCTGTCTTTATCTTTGCCTTCATTTTCAGGCTTTTCTGTGAGTCCCCCCTGCGAATCTAGTTTAAATAGATGCAACCTGTCCCACTGTCAGCAGATCGCAGCAGGTTCTCTGAGAAAACTGTTGCCCCCTTTCCACTAAGATGGAGGCCATCTCTCATGTACATATCTTCCCTCCCATCAAAGTATCCCCATAAATCTGTGAATCCCACCCCTTCTTCTTCACACATCTGCTGAACTAGTGCGTTGATCGCCATCCTCTTGCAGTTTCTATACGTTGCCCCCCTTCCTCCCATTACTGGCAAAATTCCTGACAGGATAACCTGTTCAACTCTTGTCTTCTTTAGCTTCCTCACTAACTGTCTATACTTCTGTACTATCGCAGTTGTTCCCTCCCTGTCTGCATTATTTGTTCCTACATGTACCAGTATAGACCCCCCCTTGCCATGTCCCAATACCTTCTCTACCCTGTCAGTGACATGTTCAATTCTAGCCCCCGGTAGACAAACAACGACGTCTTTCCCCTCGCTCAGTGTCTTGTCCGTCTTTCTCATAATGGAGTCGCCCATAAACACCCTTTCTTTCCTCATTGCCCCCTCAATCACTGCCTTAGAATAGCTCCTTCTTCGGTTTGCATCTGTCTGGTTGTTGTCTTTCCCCCCTGTCGTCTTCTCTCCTGTCCCATTCTCTTCCGATCCATTCTTTCCTGTCGCTTTTTCTCTTGTCACCTTTCCTCCTGTCAGCGTCCCTTTTATCGACTTCTCTTCTATCACATTTGCTCTCACTTCCTTTCGTCCCTTCATCTTTCGTCTCATCTCATTTTCTTCTTTCCTCTCCCGTCCCATCTTCCCTCCCTCCTTCTCTACGGTCACTTTCTTCCCTGTCACCTTCACGCTTGTCACGTTTTCTGTTGTCGATTTTTCAATGTCTTCCCCTCCAATCACCTTCCCTCCTCTCAATCTCCTTTCATCAGTTTTCTTGCCACAGCTATTCTCCTTCAGTCTTGCAGTATTCTCACCTCTCTCCCTGTCGTCTCTCTCCATTCGACCTGCCTCCTTGCTAATTCCCATCTCCATTCCCTTCACAATATGTGTCAACCTAACTATCTCCTGCTGCAGACACTCCACCTTCCAACACCCAATGCACTGAAAGGTGAATCCTTCCTCCATGGTTTCTGCCCATGACTTCCCACAGCCGGACAATGCAAAATCTACCCAGCTGTGGCAGTGATCACACACCAAGTGTCGCTTTGCCTTCACTTGCCGTTTGCAAGGTGCCATATCCCGATCAGAATTTATTTAATAACTTAACTAACTTAGTCTTTATAAAGACTGTTTCCTGTGTACTACAGCACACTTTAGGTTACAAATTTCAGTTACACAGCCGACTATTTATCCTGTCATGAACGCTAACATTACCGGTAGTGATCTAATTTAAATACAATCAATTACATTACGTTACGCCGCCCGACTATCGCCCTTGCTTAGTTTTAACAACAATGCTACCTAATCCAAATATCTAGCGAGTGCTGGCTTACACAGATATTATCTTAGGTAAGATGTTTGATGGTTGTTACTTTATCTCCTGTATATTCTACCACATAATCAGGTTTGTTAAATCTTGTTTACAACTTACCGAAGGCTAAGTGAGTTACCCTATTATCACTCACTATACTAAGGTGTTCTAAAATACTTTAACTAACTAACTTTAAGCACAGCTGCTACTCAATATGTGTTTATTGCATCTTTATGAATTATATTAAGGCAAGAATTATACTTATCAATCTGTAATTCCACTTGTTTATCAACTTTTCTGCACCACCAATTTCTACGATCTATCTCCGCCAAATATAGCCTCGAACGAGAAAATCAATAGTTTTGAAGATACAGTTTAAAAGTGTTAGGCAACTGTTCAGTCTAACAGGAGACAAGACACCACAGTCACACCATTTTATAATAATTAAATGAACATCAAAATAAACACAACTTGCAATTATAGAAAATCAATAGTTTTGAAGATACTGTTTAAAAGTGTTAGGCAACTGTTAAGTCTAACAGGGATCAAGTGTGTCTACTCTGCCTGTGTGCTGTGACCAATGAAAGATTAGTCAAGGTCTCAATGGATTAGGCTGTAAAGATTAGTTACAGCTGTTGACTTTGTGGCACAATACACAACATCTACTGTTGGGGGTGGTCTCAAGGGCCCTTCTCAAAACCACATCACTAGATAATGTAAAACTTCTGCACTTTGGGGGCCCCTGAGGTGCCCTTAGAATGATTCAATCAAATACAAATTTCTTGTATATAGTGGCAGCACCCTAAGATACATCTATGCAAAATTAGAAGTTGCAGAACAGTTTTTGAAAAAATAGGCAAAATGTTACATTTTCACCTGTTTTGGGGTCCGTGGAGGCCCTAGGGAGCACTTAAAATGATTCAATCAAATACAGATTTCTCGTGCATAGTGGCAGTGCCCTAAGATGTCTATGCAAAATTAGAGAAAAAGTTGCTGAACGGTTTCTGAGATACGGCAGCTAACGGCGGACGGCGGAGCAGAGTGATGGCAATAGTCCCTTGGACCTTCGGCCAAAGGACTAAAAAGAGCAATAAGTGGGACCCTCGCTACAGGCTTGGGATCCCCTCAAAAGAAGTCTGGGGGTCCCGAGGACCCTGGAACACAAACATCCAGGTAAACCCCGGCATCACACTGGTCAGTGTTGCCAAAATTCAGCACACAGCAGCAATGGCTATTCACAGTCATTACACAACACTGAGTAGCGAGAGATATGGAGGACATTGCTGCTACACTGGAATGGATCATGTTGTCTTTTATATTGCCTGTACATATGTTTTATGGTCTGACGCTCCACGTGAATTTCCTCCAACGGACAATAAAGTATTGTCATTGTCATAAACTCGTAATATGGCAGTCAGCAAGTGTTAATGTAAACAGCTGTAATGTGCATTGTAGCTGATTTGCATTAATTAAAAAGTGATATAAAAACAATGCAAAAACAAAACAAGTTCTTACATTTCTCATCCTGTTGATGGACATCTTCAACACTGACAACCAGAGGGAGCAGCAGTCTATCATTCAGTGTTAATATTGTCCCTTGGCACGATCACAAGCTGTAAGAAAATGTCAATAAAAACTTTATGATGCAACAACACAAATATCTCAATGTGAATTATTCTTTAACTGTTGGATCTATTTGTAAATTAAAACTTTCATTCTTTTCGAAGACCATTGCAGAGAAACGTGTGTTGCTTGACTTGGTCATTTGATATTATTTATATTATAAAACTTGAGTGTCTCCTTTTATTACTGAACATTCTTCAGGATAGTTCGTTTTCATATTAGAAACTTTCATTTTTCATATCCAAGAATCATGTTAAATTACCTGGTAGAGGCTTTCGTTGACGTGTCACGCCGACTTCATCAGTACCTATGACGCTGAATGACGTCATCGTACACGTGAGGCAGTTCGTAATTGCCCTCGTCTCTGTTGATGGGTGTTTTGGTTTTTCTGATCCAGATGGCTTCTTTGATATGCCGAATTCTTCTGTTGGTTTCTTTGTCTACAATTTTCACTCCGTCATTCATTCAGCGTCATAGGTACTGATGAAGTCGGCGTGACATGTCAACGAAAGCCTCTACCAGGTAATTTAACATGATTCTTGGATATGAAAAATGAGTTTCTAATTTGAGTGTCTCCTCCAAATAAATTGACTGTGTTTTATGGCTTTCGTCTGGAGATGTTTTATGTGAGGTAAATAATGTCTTTCATGATTTTTGACGGTCATGTGTTTTATCATGGTGCAGTGATTTACATATAAAAAGCAGGCTGACTGATCATTAATTACTGCACTGCATAGAAATTCTGCAAAATTATATAAAACACACTGACGACTTGCAGTCCTACCTGGACACATCCCTCTCCTTCAACTGACATATATGCGTGTGTTTACAGTCCTTTAGATTATGTGTAGGGCACCAGGCACTGTCACACATCTATAGCTAACCATATCCAGATGGCCATTCCGGAACAAGCCAAAAATTGCAGGCAACGCTTTAAGAAAATCAATGGACTCTAAATTGTGAGAGATGATTGAGCATTCCCCAGCTGCTGCTGAATACAATATGTGAAGTAATGCCAGCCCAGGTCAGAGTGACATGTCACCAAGACATCACAGCGGCAAGGTTAATGTATTATAAACATCTCTTCAATATACAGCCAACCTTCATTAACTGGAAGGTGGAGAGAGTGGCAAACAGTTGTCTGCATGTTCCAATCAGGTGGTGTGGTAAGCATGGTGTTACATCCATGAGATTAGATCGAGTATGGTCAGTATTGGAATTATCGTAATGCAAGTTAATAAAGTTGCATTTTATATGAGTAAACAATGTATCGCTTGAGCAAAATATGAAACAAGAAGACTGCAAAGTCCACATGCTATGCACTATGCACTATGCACTATGGCACTGTTCATTGGTATTGGTAACACACGTGAGATTTACTTTATTTACAAGTAGGGACACTGATTTTCCACGATCGCAAAAAAATCGGGTTTTGAAATGGAACTGACCTTTTGGAAAGGAAATTCCACGATTGTGCAAAATGGATGGAATTCCGCATAATCAACATTTTGACATGGGATTTGCGTTTTCGAACGGAAACTTCGTAAATGCTGAAAGAGTAGAATTACCAACACCGTAAATGATACCGACTTTATTGGCGATGTTTTGAAATAAACATGATTACTATGCAACGGTATTCATTTATTTTGGTAGATTTATGATGCAGGATGTTTAAAACGCACAAGGCAAATCATTGCGAAGTGTCATGGCGCCCCTGCTATCTCGTGTCAACCGACGTAAACAGGGATGCGGGCGGAAGGCATTAACATAAACCGTTTCGTGATTATTGTCTGGTTGTCCGCTAAGCGCATTAAAGATATATTGTTAATTAAATATACTTATTACATTGTTAGAACATGCATAAGTGTACAGATTCCGAACACAAAACTAAGGAATAACAACAGCCTAGGTTACGCTGGCTCAAAGTGATATAGTCTGGGTTTTGTAGTTCCGTTGGATGGCGTGATATATGGCGCTAGCTAACATGGATGAAAAAAATAAGTAGTGAAACAGCATCAGTGATTCGAACATTCATAATTGTTAATATGATTGCCTGTAACATTTACATTTTTTAACTTATGTATTAACCACTGCTGCATTAAAAATAACCAGTCATTTGTTAACTTTGGTTATTTATAATGCAGCAGTGGTTTAATACATAAGTTAACAAATGACTGGTCATTTTTATGTTATTAATTGTGTGACAGGAATTGTTTTATTATCTAAATTGATTATGTACGGTTGTTATTATGCTGCAAATATTGCACAAATATATGTTGTTAAAACAGTTAACCACACAGTAAAACAGTATTATTTAGACGCAGTAATCCTAACATTGTGATATTTTAGATATTTCACAGAATGTATTATTTTTCAAAGTTAGTTTTGAAATAAAATATTTCTTTTCTAAATAGAGATGAGGTTCTTTAGACAGTATGCCATTTTTAAACGAAAAATGTGTCATTTGATCTAGAAAATGCATAATTTGAAACAGAATCTGTTTTTTCTTAAATGGAAAATACGTTGTTGGGCAATTCCACGGTAATGGAATTACAATTCACAGTACTTTTTGGCATACAATCTTTAAATTTTCCAGTTCATCATGTTCCTAGAAAGGAAACTTGAACATGTTTTGGAAGTACACACTATTCCCTATAACAAACAGTGGTTCTTATTAACAAATGTAACAAAAGGATGAAATTATGACTGTTTCTATTTTGGTAAAGGAATTACACAGAAAATTTCAAAATCAGTTGCTAACAAATGTCATAACAAATCGTCTGAAATCTGCAACCTACTAAGTCTGACAGCTGACATTACTAAATAGACATATAACATGACCTTGTATTGGACAGAAGTTTAGTCATAGTATGTGCAAAGTTCCTTTACACTGACAGGTTACTTTCGGTAACGGTATTACATGGCAAGGTAATGGAATTACACGTCTGACTATTTTTGGAATAAAACATCAAATAATAATTGATACTTGCTGTTACTCTTCTGCGTGTTTACAGACAACTTTATCTCCAGGTTGTAATGCAAAAATATCCTAATTATATGTGGGCAAAAATTATAAACATGGTAGAATGACGTGTTTCATGTTTAATTCAAATTCAGTTGAAGGCTGCTATTGAATGCCTGTCCATCTGTAGCCCTGGGCAGATATTAAATTATATGACTGACATTTACACAATCCTGATCTGTTGAGGTAGTCAATATATCATCAATATCAGGTCAGACAAATTTACAGAGCTCAACATTTTTCAAAGAAGTTGTCATCCTCAATTTCAACACCCTGAGTCCCTGACCAACAAATTTCTTTAGATTTTTTTGGCCGAAGTACTTCACAACCACCCACTTCACATCCAGATTCTTAGGCCTCTACTTCATTCTCATGTCCTCCTCCACATTGTTGTCTTCTTCATCATCTTCATTCCTTCATTGCTTAGCCTCTAAAGTAGTCCAATGTGGAAGGTGTTCTGTATTTGTTCTGTACATCAATCGCAAATGATGTAACCACTGTGACTCTGTGCACCAGCTTTGTGTTGGAAATTGGATTGATCTCATTCTAATCATTTGACCTTTGGAATTTCCAGTTCATACTTGGCTTATTCAATCAGAATATTCAACATTTCCTGGAAGCAACCTCTGCAAAATCACTGGATGTGATCACCTCTGCTTTACCTGACATCACTTTGGCGGATACCAGCACTGGACCTTTTCCATGACTGTCAAAGACTTCCTCACTATATTTCTTTCTAGCAGTGTGTTGCCAGAGAGCATGAAACATTGCTTGAACTGACTGGAAGGACCATCACAAAAGATGACACTTTTCTTTAACTGGCAGACTGTTGAATCGATGTGTTAATGAGTGGCCTTGAGGAACACATTCACAGCATATTTGTTGTGTTGTGGTCTGAAACAACCACCATTGAATGTATTCCTCCCTGCTCCTAAGCACACACAGTGAAAAGGGAAACCAGACTGTAGGTCCAATTATTGCTTGCTTTTCATTTTTAGTTTCAGTGTTAAACTTCTCAGCAAAGTCTACTTATATTAAAAACTGTGCATCATCTTTCACTATCGCCCGACGCCCATCCTGTAGCAAAAACATTGCCTGGACCTAATTCACAAATCTATGATGCATAAAATAAGGCGTTTGCTTTGAACGTTCATCAAAACATTCTGAAAGTGATCCTTAGTGGATAGTCTTGCCTATCTTGTCAGTTTCCATAGGCCACTGCTGCCATTCAATGTTGATAGTGTTATCCGTGTCAGATCAATGGAACAAGTGTTTGAATCCTTGGACAGTTTTCACAAGTACCATCCATGGATTCCATTGACAATTAACTGAAACATTGTCCTGGTGTCTGTGTAGACATCTAATGCATATAGGTCCCATTACTGGAATTTATACTGGAAGAGATAAGTCATATAATTCTGTTACTGTAATTCCGTTACCAAAATGTCATTCATTATATGAACTTAAAAAATCAGCAAAATAAAAGTAAATAAGTTGTGAGTTAACGGTTAGATGGGAGGGGTTTCTGTTGGGTGTTGTTTTTCAATATCTCAATTGCTAAAATGTACTTTGCTTTTTTCTTAAACGGAAAATGCATTGTTTGAAACAGAATGTGCCTTTTTCTGAAACGGAATTTTGAAACGGAATTGAACCGAATTTGCCGTTTTTTTTAAACGGAAAATCAGTGTCCCTATACATGGTGGAAGTTGTAAATGTAATGCTTTGTTTACCTACTTAGTGCCCTCAACAGCTGGTATGTTTGATGTGTTATGGATAATGGAAGGCTTGTCTAAGTACCAGTGTTGTGTTCTAATGTGTTTGTAACTCGTTTCTATGCTACTTGAAACAACTGTTTGATTTTACATTTCTACCCTCAATTAACTGTACATACAAAACTATTAAAGTTCCTGTCCCATGGTGCCACCCTACATGCCACCCTTCAGTGCCACCCCATTGTCCTAGGTTTCTGCCCATGGTGCCACCCTTCAGTGCCACCACATTGTCCTAGGTTTCTGCTGCCCATGGTGCCACCCCTCAATGCCACCCCATGTATTAGGTCTCTGCCCCATGGTGCCACCCCACATGCCACCCTTCAGCGCCACTCCATGGTGCTAGGTGTTTGCCCCATGGTGCTGCCTCAGTCAACCAGGCAGTGAGATAATGTGGAGATAAGATGAGATAACAAAGAGATAACAGTATAAATGTAGTTACAGTCATTTCCTCACATTCCTGTTCTTTGCACAAATTAATGAGTCATTTCACAGCATTCCTTTTCTTGAGTCCACCTTCTATGTTTCAAAACGATCTATATCAAATATTAGATTATTAGTAGGATTTCAAAAAGTCTACTTTCCAAGTTCTTGAAAACATTATTTAATTAATACCAAAATGTAATCAAATGGTACAGCTCACAGAATGATTAAAAACGAAACATGCTCTACATAATGGGGCTAGGATAGAACATGTAACTGAAAGGGTAGAGAAGGTACTGGGGCATGGCAAGGGAGGGTCTATACTAGTACATGTAGGGACAAATAACGCAGAGAGGGAGGGAACAACTGGGATAGTTCAGAAGTACAGACAGTTAGTGAAGAAGTTAAAGAAGACAAGAGTAGAACAGATTATCCTCTCAGGAATTTTGCCAGTAATGGGAGGAAGGGGGCCGACATATAGAAACTGCAAGAGGATGGCGATCAACGCACTAGTTGAGCAGATGTGTAAAGAAGAGGGGGTGGGATTCGTAGATTTATGGGGATACTTTGTTGGGAGGGAAGATATGTACATGAGAGATGGCCTACATCTAAGTGGAAAGGGGGCAGCAGTTTTCTCAGAGAACTTGCTGCAATCTGTTGACAGTGGGACAGGCTGCAACTATTTAAACTAGATTCGCAGGGGGGATTCACAGAGAAGCCTGAAACTGGAGGCATAGATAAAGACAGCAGAAATAAATCGGCAAAGAACAGCCTGGAAAACTGTTCTGAATCAGGATATAAATGCATTTGTTTAAATGCAAGGAGCATAGTAAACAAAAGAAGTGAACTAAACATTATGGTAGAAGATATTGACCCTCACATAATAGGTATAACCGAATCGTGGGCCACCACTGATATATCAGATGCCGAATTGGGACTAACAGGATATGTAATGTTTAGGAAAGATAGAATAGGAAGAAAGGGAGGTGGAGTTATTTTATATATTAAAGAATCTATCCAGGCTTATGAAATAAAATTAGAAAGAGAAGCAGATTGCGAAGAAGCTGTTTGGTGTAACATAGTTACAGGAAACTCAACGTTAACAGTTGGGTTAGTTTATCGAAGTCCAAACATAAGCATAGAAGAGAATGAAAAAATACAAAACGCTATAAGGGAAGTGAGCAAATGGGACTGTATTATTATGGGGGATTTTAACCACAGGCATATACAATGGAAATCTCTTCAGAGTATGGGGAGTGAGGACCACAAGTTTTTAGTTTTAGTACAAGATAGTTTCCTTTCTCAACATGTGCTAGAACCAACCAGGGGAGAGAATGTGTTAGACTTAGTTTTGTCCTCACAGAAAGAATTAGTTGACAATGTCAAGATATGTGAGCCACTGGGGAGTAGCGATCACAACCAGATACATTTTACCATCAAAGTAAAATCAGAAAGGAATAGTAAAAAGCAGTATAGGAGAAATTTCCACAAAGGAAGGTATAAGGACATGAGGACATATTTAGCAAAGATAGACTGGAATAACACACTGAAGAATAAGACAGCAACCGAATGCTGGAATATCTTAAATAGTGAAATTAAGTGCATAGTCGATAAATTTGTACCTTTCAAAAAACAAGGGAAACGGTCTAAAAAGAAACACTTATCGAAAGAAGCCATTAGAAAAATTAAGTATAAACAAATGATGTGGAAGTCATATAGATGTACTGGAAATGATGAAGACTACAACATTTATAAAGAAGCACTTAATCAAGCTACAGCTGAAATTAGAAATTCAAAGAGAAGCTATGATTTTCTTGTTAAACATAACTTGATAAACCCATCTCAACATGGGTTTTTAAAAGCGAGGTCATGCTTAACAAATATGTTATGTTTTTTGGAAGACATCACTAGGTGGGTAGATGAGGGATCACCAGTAGATATCATCTATTTAGATTTTCAAAAAGCTTTCGACAAAGTACCACATCAAAGATTACTCCTTAAGCTAAAGGCCCATGGCATAGGAAATGGTAATAAACTGGATAGAAAAATGGCTGAATGACAGAAGACAACGTGTAGTAGTTGATGGGGAGGCTTCAAACTGGAAATCGGTATTGAGTGGGGTACCACAGGGATCAGTACTAGGACCTATATTATTCTTAATATATATCAACGATTTGGACGATGATATAACAAGCAAGGTGTTAAAATTTGCGGATGATACAAAAGTGTTTAGAAGGATTAAAAGTGATGGAGACAGACAGCATTTACAAGATGATCTTGATAGGTTGATCAAATGGTCTGAAAAGTGGCAAATGCTGTTCAATTTTGGGAAATGTAAATGCCTCCACACAGGACATGGGAACGAAGAGGTAGAATATACAATGGGGGGTACTGTACTAAGTACTACTGTAAAAGAAAAGGACTTAGGGTTAACCATTAGTGCTGATATGAAGGTTTCAGAGCAGTGCGGAATTGCAGCTTCAAAGGGAAATCAAATCCTTGGATTAATTAGGCGAAACATAACGTATAAGGAAAAAGAGCTAATAATACCGCTGTACAAAACAATAGTTAGGCCTCATTTAGAATATTGTATACAAGCGTGGAGGCCATACCGCAAGAAGGACATAGATATGCTAGAAAGAGTACAGAGGAGAGCGACTAAAATTATACCAAAACTGAGGGATCTTAGTTACGAAAAACGCCTAAAAGAATGTGGTTTAACAACACTAGAGACCAGGAGATTGAGAGGAGATCACATAGAAGTGTTTAAAATATTGAATGGTTATGAAAATATTGATAGAAACATTTTTTTCTCAGTTAAGAAAGATAGAAGGACCAGAGGACATGAAGCTACATTAGTAAAGGAGCAGTGTAGATTAGATATAAGAAAGTTCTCATTCTCACAAAGGACTGTAAATGAATGGAACAGATTATCTCCTGATTGTGTTGGTGCTAGTAGCGTGAATATGTTTAAAAATAAAATCGACACACACCTAAAAAAGGCGGGATACATGTAGATAAAAAGTATTGGACTCTCGATAAGCCAAAAGGCTTCCTTGTCCACCTGCCATCCAGAGTAATTTTCTGGATGGCAATCTTGTTAAATCTTGTTATAATCAATACAAATACGTGAAGACTTGTATTAAAATAACCTTGACATAGCTATCGCTGCCTGTGCTGCTTCCAGAAAAAACATACTGGAACCTCAAAAATAATGTCATAATTTAATCATAATAGGGCATAGGGCAGCACTGTTCTTCTCTGCTAAACATAAAGGTATAGCTTGCATTGCCTTGGATAGTGTTATCAGCACACACTATTCAACTGTAAATACTGTGACTGTGAATACTCGTGTACATTGGCTACCTATGGCAAATAGTGTTACAGTAATAATTTAAAATAGCACAAACAAAATTAATTATAGGGAAGTAGCTTTTGAAAATTATTTGTTTGTGGGACAAGTAGATAATTTAAAGAATTTCGAGCCTTGCACACACATGCACGCACACACCTGTGGATAGCAAAATGTAGCCTTATAATTATGCAGTTGATATTTTTTATCCAGACAGACAGGTAATCCACCAGTACCAAGAAGGTATGAAACTCAATGTGAACAACTAAAGACAGTGATCAATGTAAGCAACCAATAAGACAGAGCAACAGTGCAAATTGTCCAAGTTTGACAACAGCTGGAGACTGTGACCGAGATGCAAGGAAACTAACTGAATTGTCCAAGCTTGAGAACAGCTGGAGACTGTGACCGAGATGCAAGGAAACTAACTGAATTGTCCAAGCTTGACAACAGCTGGAGACTGTGACCGAGATGCAAGGAAACTAACTGAATTGTCCAAGCTTGACAACAGCTGGAGACTGTGACCGAGATGCAAGGAAACTAACTGAATTGTCCAAGTTTGACAACAGCTGGAGACTGTGACCGAGATGCAAGGAAACTAACTGAATTGTCCAAGCTTGACAACAGCTGGAGACTGTGACCGAGATGCAAGGAAACTAACTGAATTGTCCAAGTTTGACAACAGCTGGAGACTGTGACCGAGATGCAAGGAAACTAACTGAATTGTCCAAGTTTGACAACAGCTGGAGACTGTGACCGAGATGCAAGGAAACTAACTGAATTGTCCAAGCTTGACAACAGCTGGAGACTGTGACCGAGATGCAAGGAAACTAACTGAATTGTCCAAGCTTGACAACAGCTGGAGACTGTGACCGAGATGCAAGGAAACTAACTGAATTGTCCAAGTTTGACAACAGCTGGAGACTGTGACCGAGATGCAAGGAAACTAACTGAATTGTCCAAGTTTGACAACAGCTGGAGACTGTGACCGAGATGCAAGGAAACTAACTGAATTGTCCAAGCTTGACAACAGCTGGAGACTGTGACCGAGATGCAAGGAAACTAACTGAATTGTCCAAGTTTGACAACAGCTGGAGACTGTGACCGAGATGCAAGGAAACTAACTGAATTGTCCAAGCTTGACAACAGCTGGAGACTGTGACCGAGATGCAAGGAAACTAACTGAATTGTCCAAGCTTGACAACAGCTGGAGACTGTGACCGAGATGCAAGGAAACTAACTGAATTGTCCAAGTTTGACAACAGCTGGAGACTGTGACCGAGATGCAAGGAAACTAACTGAATTGTCCAAGTTTGACAACAGCTGGAGACTGTGACCGAGATGCAAGGAAACTAACTGAATTGTCCAAGCTTGACAACAGCTGGAGACTGTGACCGAGATGCAAGGAAACTAACTGAATTGTCCAAGCTTGACAACAGCTGGAGACTGTGACCGAGATGCAAGGAAACTAACTGAATTGTCCAAGCTTGACAACAGCTGGAGACTGTGACCGAGATGCAAGGAAACTAACTGAATTGTCCAAGTTTGACAACAGCTGGAGACTGTGACCGAGATGCAAGGAAACTAACTGAATTGTCCAAGCTTGACAACAGCTAGAGACTGTGACCGAGATGCAAGGAAACTAACTGAATTGTCCAAGCTTGACAACAGCTGGAGACTGTGACCGAGATGCAAGGAAACTAACTGAATTGTCCAGAGATGTATTCAACAACATCATTTTGTATTTGGCTGTCAGTGCCTTAAACTGGCCACAACATCTGAGATTGACAAAAACATGTTATATAATGTCTAGACATGGACAACGTAAAAAACAACACAGCCGTTCTAATGTCGGTTTATTATACCATGATACAAATTTCATGAATACTCAGGTAAGATACAGGTAATAAAACTGGAGGAGAGAGCGAAAGTTGAGAACCCACTACAACATGAAATGTCCGTGATGATGTGGATGCTGAACTACCTTGATCACATGATCTATGTCATGTGACTTAAGCACTGGAATGCAAGGTAAGTGGCTGTGTTGGGAATCGGTTTGATTTTCATAATCAATTGTCAGTTTCACCGAACCGATCAAATGCATAACCGTTGTTTTAGCGGCCATTTAAAAATAGGTTTTATCACAAGATGGCAGTACTGTAACCTGCCTGTGACATTTGATGTAAACACGACATATTTGATGAAAATGTAAGCACCTGTTTGTAATAATCACCACAGTAACTTATCAAATGGCCCCACAATGTTTACTGAATACATTTAATGTGACACTGCATCTTCCAGTAAAGTGAGGTATATATATATATATATATTATAAACATATTTCACTCAAAAAGAAATGCTTATAAATATATTTATTGGTCACAGTAGATTGTAGTCAATTAATTGATCGGAAGAATGAATTATAAACAAATTATTGGTAAAACTTATTAACTGGAACAAAACTAGTAGATATGAAGTTATGAGACCAAGAACATCCTCCATTTGACTACTCTGCTCAGGACTTTTGTTTCAGAGTCACTTCGGAAACAATAAAACTATCCAGTATCAACAGTGATAATCTTATCTCATTTGTGCAGATCTATTCATGTGTTATTTAGTTTTAATATAATTATTTTTGACTGGATCTGGTCAAAATTCTGTAAAAACAAGGAAAAGTACTTTGGGATATATATCCAACTGTGAATATTAAATTTTTAAACTGCTGACACTGACACTACATACTTGATCAATTAATCTGATTTGTAGTGGGCCAAAATCACTTGAGAAGAGACCTCTATAGCCATTATTTAGGACTTTTAGTTACATACAGATGGGTCATTCCATGTCAGATGAACAAATGGCTTTCACCACACCGTCTTAGAATTGGCTGATTTTTTTTATATATCTCAAAATAGGCATAAAAACTGGGTCATCCTGAAAATGTTTGCGCTTCACTGGACAATTTTCCAAATTTTGGTGGAGATCTAAAGTTTTGTAACTTTTATGAGATTTTTTCACAACGACCTAAAATACCATTTTCAGGAGTCCATAAAATTGTGAATATTTGTTAGAGCTTTGAAATTTGGCATGTAGGCTAAATGACATATGGGGAATCCAAATATGCCATCATTTTAAGTCCCAGATGAATCTAGAATGAATTACAAATCAAGAGCAGAAACTGATATTATGGAGAAGTGACTCACAATCTCAAAGTGGTTCCAGCAATCTTACAGTTTGTACGCACCATGAACAAATTCTGCATTCAGAATATTCATCTCCACAGATGAAATGCTGTGATCTGTTCATATTTCACATATCTGAAATTAAAGGTCCCTTCAGATGGTGAGTGAAGATCTTGCCAATTAAATTTCTGCTTTCACAAAATCAAAACATCAAACCAGGCCAAAAAATATGTCCTACATGTATAACAAAAAATGTCATCATATTCAGGAATCAACTCGTGAAATCACTGATGAAGAAAACAGCCCTGCTGATTCTGATAAAGGAAACCCACTTTGTGATTACACAAGTGCCAACATTTTGGACGATAGCTTTCAAATACATGGTGTTTCACCTGTAAAAATACAAAGTGGCCAAAACTTTGGACATTTCAAAAGATGAAATCTCTGGACAAGATAAAAAAGATGTACAAAGTATTTCTAACAAAATATTTTGTTAGAAAATATAAAACACTGAAAACAAAATCTGGGACACTTCTTGATACAACAGTGGAAGCCATTCTCCAGTTTTACGAGAACGATGAATACAGTAAAATGTGCCCAGACAAAAAGGTCTCTGCCAAAATCAATGGAGTCAGAATGCAAAACACAAATGTCTGATCTCTTGATCAATATAAAAAAATGCACTGCAAATTTTGGAAAAAAAACATCCCCAGCTTGCAGTTGGATTGTCAAAGTCCTGTGAACTGGGGCCATCAAAGATTTTACCTGTCGACAAAGACACACTGTTAATGTTCAGACTATCTGAAGATTTGATCAGCATAAGAATGCCAGTGTCAACAGACACTGCATCAGATGACACGGACACAGAACAGTACCAGGTTGGAAAATATATTGCTGCTGTGTACAGCAATGACTGGTACATGGGACTGATTAGTGAGCATTCTGAACAACATGAAGATGTATTTGTCAAGTTCAAGAAGAGGAACCAGAGCAGCAACATTCTCACTTGGGCAGCAACTAATGAATATTGGGTTCCAATTATCAACATTTTGAGGGTAGTTCCAACACCATTTGTAGTTGGACAATCTGTCAGACAGTACAGGCTTGACAAGGATATCATTGCCAATTGTGTGGCACAGTTTTCGGCATTCAAGCATCGGTAATTTTGCCCACTTGTTACCAGGTAAAAGAACGATCTCTATAAATGTGATGTCATGCATAACTATATATTAATGTTGATTGTTAAAATGTTTCATACTATTTCCTGAAATTATATCCAGAGTCAATATAGAAAGCATTGCTGACCAGTTTGACGAAAAACTGTAATATATTTGCACAGACGCAATTCATAAAAATCCAAACGAAGAAGAACAAATCTCTAATTTTTTTACTGTTTGCTAATATACATTTAAATACTTCACCTGTAAAGTTTCTAAGTTGTGTAACTAGTACCCCTGGAGATAAGACCGTGTTTGGGTAGGAACACTGATTTTCCATTTCAAAAAAGGCAAATTCCGTTTCAAATGATGTATTTTCCGTTTCAGAAAGAACAAATTCCATTTCAAATGATGCATTTGTTGGTGTCAAATGACACATTTTCCTGTTAAAAATGGGATACTGGCTAAAGAAGCCCATTGCAGTTCAGAAAATAAATATTTTATTTCAAAGTTAGCTTTGAAAAATAATACATTGTGTGAAATATCTAAAATATCACAATGTTATGATCTCTGCATCTAAATAATACTGTTTTACGGTGTGGGTAACTTTTTTAACAACATAAATTTGTGCAATATATGCACCATACAAAAAATTTACATAATAAAATAATTCCTGTCAAACAATTATATATAAATGACTGGTTGTTTCTAATGCAGCAGTGCTTAATATATAAGTTAGCAAATGTAAATTATACAAGCAATCATATTAACAATTATGAATGTTCAAATCACTGCTGTTTCACTAATAATTTTGTACAACCATTAAAAGTTTTAGCTAGCGCTATATATGATGCCGTCCAGCAGAATTTGTTAGAACTACGAAACGTAGACTCTCACTTTGAGCCAGTGTAACCTAGGCTGTTGTTACTCCTTCGCGTTTTGTGTTCGAAACCGGAATATGTACATTATGCATGTTCTAATGATGTGACAGCTACATTTAATTAGCAACATGTCTTCCATGCGCTTAGCGGATGGACTGGCAGTCTGCTAAGCACATGGAAGACAACGATCGCGAAACGGTTTATGTTAGCGCCTTCTACGCATGTCCCTATTTACGTTAGTTGACACGAGGTAGCGCAGGCGCCATGACACTTTCCAATGATTTGCCTTGCGCGTTTTAAAAATCCTGCGTCATAAATCCACAAAAATAAATTAACATCGTTGCATATTAAACGTTTGTTTCAAAATATCTCCAGCAGTCCTCTAAATTAACTTTTTTGTCCTACCTACATTTTTTAGGTGCCAAATTTAAAAAGTAGGAGCCAGGCAATTATGTGTGCGAATGTGTGTAATTGTGTTCAGTACAAATTTAATCCAAATTAACCACAGGCGTCCGTTTGAAATAAAAATAAATTTAAAACAAGTATGAATATGTGGCCAGATACTAACTTTATGTATTATAACATGGTACACTGGCAAATTAATAACAGTCATATGTGGAACTCCTGAAATTACCAATAATTACAGTAAATATACATGTATGTATAGGGACACAGATTTTCCGTTTCAAAAAAGGCAAATTCTGTTTCAGAAAAAGGCAAATTCCTGTTCAAATTACATATTTTCTGTTTTAAAAAAAGGCAAATTCTGTGTAAAATGATGCAATTTCCATGTCAAATGACGCATTTCCTGTTTTAAGTGAAAAAGAAGCCCGTTTCTGTTCAGAAAAGTAATATTTTATTTCAAAGTTAACATTGAAAAATAATACATTCTGTCAAATATTTAAAATATCACAGTGTTATGATCTATACATCTATATAATACTGTTTTACTGTGTGGTTAACTTTTCTAACAATATTTATTTGTGCAATGTTTGCAACACAGTAACAGCCGTACATAATCAATTTATATAATAAAATAATTCCTCTCGCACAATAACATAAATGACTGGTTGTTTCTAATGCAGCAGTGCTTAATATATAAGTTACCAAATGTAAATTATACAAGCAGTCATATTAACAATTAGGAATGTTTAAATCACTGATGCTGTTTCACTGACAATTTTGTTCAACTATTATGACGCCATCCAATGGAATTTGTGAGAACTACGAAATGCGGACTATATCACTTTTGAGCCAGCGTAACCTAGGCTGTTCTTATTCCTTCGAGTTTTGTATTCGAAACCGGAATATGTACACTTTTGTGTGTTCTAACGATGTGACATCTACATTTAATTAGCAACATGTCTTCAATGCGCTTAGCGGACACCCAGACAACGATCGCGAAACGGTTTACGTTAACGCCTTCCCCGTTTACGTCGGTTGACACGAGGTACCAAGGGTGCCATGACACTTCGTAGCAATTTGCCTTGCACGTTTTAAAAATCCTGTGTTATAAATCCACCAAAACAAACGAATACCATTGCAGAGTAATCATGTTTGTTTCAAAATATCGCCAATAAAGTCAGTATTGTTTACGGTGTTTCCGAGAAACGACAACACATGGTTTATGAAACGGCAAATGACAATGCATGATCTGTTATTAGACTCGACATGGTCACCAGTGGGTGACCGTACATAATGTGTCAGTCGCCAAACAGAAAAAACAGTCGCATATGCGACCAATTCAGTCGCAATTTAGAGGGCTGATCTCCAGTGAAGGCATTCTTGATGAGAGGTGGTGCTTTTGCTCTTTTTCCCGATTATGGAAGATCCTTTTGAAAAAGTAAATACTGTGATTTTGCCCATTTTTTGCAATCGCAAAATTTTCGTTTTAAAAAGCTAATTCCGTTTCAAAACGTTGATTCCGCGAATTCTTCCCGTTTTCCGCAATCGCAGAAAATCAGTGTCCCTATTTGTGTATGGTCCAAATATGATTTACCCATTTTGTTGGAGACATGTGATGCAAACACAGTGTAAGTGGTCAGATATCTTTGGGAATAGCAACTAGACCACTATGGGAACTGAAAATAAACATCAGTTGCTACTGGTATAATGTTTTCAGGTACATTTTGCTTCGCAAACGTGAGACAGAATAAACAAAACCCTAACTTGCAGGTGCCACAGCTCCTCTTCTATTCATCTGGCACTTAAAATGATGGTAGATTTGGATTCCATATGTTGGTTAGTCTACATGCCAAATTTCAAAGCTCTATGATAAATATTCACAATTTTATGAGCCCTTGAAAATGGTACTTTAGCTCGTCACGACAAATCTGATAAAAGTTCTAAAACTTTAGATCTCTGCCAAAATTTGGAGAATCGTCAAATGAAGCTCAAATTTTCAGGTTAAGCTAGGTTTGGTGCATATTTTGACATATACAAAAATCAGCCCATTCTAAGTTGGTGTGGTGGAAAGCTACCAGAAAATGTGTTTATCTGTCACGGAATGACCCAGATAACAAAAATGCTGTTGAAGTGGTGATTCATCACCACAACCTTTTTTGGAATGAATGCCATAAACTTCCAAACACGTCACCTCAATGCAACCGACCTCAACTAGTTGCGTCACTACATAACAATCCAACACGATGCAACCACTTTTTATTTAGATTAATGTGGTGAGTCACCTGCATTAATTGTCATGATGCATAGGCTGGACTTAAAACAACAATAAAAATGTTTTAGAACTCGTGATCACTACGCCTGAATCAACCCGACTTCCACTCATGGCCAGAACGCCTGAATACGCCCGAATGCAGGGGCACATTTAAACTAGTACTACGAAACCGTGTCATCCAATAACAGCAATTTATTTCGGCAGTTAGCAGAAGATAATATTGTTTCACTGGTAAGCATTAAAGGTTATAAATGTTGGCGATTTCCGTGGCTAAATGGCGCCAACCACCACATGGTTTTGTAATCGAACTTGGCGTCACACAATTTCCGGATACTCTTTTACGCCACGCAGCGAATATTTTAATGGCGATTTTCAGCCAATGAGATTAAAATTAACATTTGCTGCAGGCATAAACATGGAAGCACCCGGGAATTATTCCAAAACACGCGTCTGCAGGCGATTTCTACGATTAAATGCTAACTCGTCTATTTTGTTGTAAAGAAGTATTAATGCCCCGCGCGACGAAGCGGGTGGTGTTTTTTTAGCTTTGATGTAATTCTCGACACTGTCATCATGTCGAACTCTAGTGATTCGGACTTTGATGGGATTTTCAAATCGAGTTTATAACAAACGCTGCCATTGAAGGGGAATGTTTTGCACTATGGTTACGCATTTTAAATATAACACCAACTTAATAGTTCAGACGGGATGACGGCTATGATCACAAAGAAAACCATTTTGTATAAAATCTTGAAAATACATGCACTCCGAAAAACTGAAATTATTTTACTTTTATTTACCATAGACATTTAATTAGTTTTTCATTTCTACATAGTAATTTATGAACATTTCATACGCAGCATGTAACCGCTAAATATTAATGAACAATATTAAAAAAAATGAATTTTTGAGAATTATTTAAGTATTTAATTTTTGTGAAACTTTAGCAATTCATATTTAAGTAATAAATTGACATATATGTCACATACTTGGCTAGTTACACCAGGAATTAGTTTTTCAGATGAAGTGAAAATGTTATTTGAATCTGATCAAATATTATTTATTTATTTGCATTCATACAACCCGAGTATATCACTTGATTCACTCACAGCACAATCTCTTGATTTAATAGGATTCAATAACAGGCACATATTTGCACTAATCTGGCCTTGAGAGAGTTAATAACAGAGTTTTCAGAACAATTTATAAATGGTACTAATGGTCATGGTCTGTATTTGGAAGAAACGGAGATACAACAGATGTTCTTTCTTTTATTACTTTCCAGGGAGGAAATATTAAGGTTAAGCACATGCGTTTTCTTGTTCATTTGTTCTTCCAAAGATGTCAGCCAGAATTTCTTCAACTCAATGTAAGAATGAGAAAACATATTTCCAGTATTTTGACAGGCAGAGATTGGGTGAGGTTGCAAAGATTTCTGGTTTGCCATGTATGTAAAAGAAATTTAAAATTTCCCTGACATAACTCATAGCCTATAGGGTTGGCTACATTTAACAATAGGGTCATTCCATGTGAACACAACCAATGGGTGCGGCACTCATCTCACTCATCAATTTTTTAATGAACCAGCTTGATAAACGGAAAGGTAAGCAATAATCTGAAATTTGAGTGTTTTAGCTTCAGTAGTTTTCGAGTTACAACAATTTGAAATTTGGGACTTAGACATTTTGTGACGGCTTCTTAAAAATAAATAACATTATTTACATTTCACAGGTTAATATCTCTTGCACTAATTAACCTGTTTCAATGAACCTTTGTGGAATTGTTCTCTACAATGTATAGATCACATAAATATACTTAGAACATAAATACAGTGTATGGTTAATGTGAACCAAGTTGATAAACATAATGATTTATTCGATAAATAATTCGCGAGAGGTTTTTTAGATCTTGATTGTGAACAAAATACACATACCTCAGAAACTAGTTGTATATAATTGGTATATTCACATGCAAGTGTGCAAATCAGAGTAAAATGGCAGGTCTGGTTGTCTTAATTGTGAATCTGTACATATGCAAAGATGGTACGTTATATATATTTTTTTAAATTGACAAAATTCCGACCCAAAAAAGTCAATGAGGCATAGCATGTACTGTCACAAAACGTTATCTACATATAAGCTTGTCCCTATAACACAAATAACTAATACCTCTCAATGTCCTTCCGTGCTTCCTTCACCAAAAAATTTGATATTTCTGGGTGCCCCAATTTTTTCAATAAATCACTTGCAATTCACGAGAGGGTTTTCAGGCAGTTATTGTGAGCTAAATATAGATGCCTTAATTAACTGTTGTAAATATTTGGTATCTATGCATACCAGTGTGTATTATTAGAGCAACATGACATGTCCGACTGTCTTAATTATGAATCTACACACACTCAAAGGTGCTATGTTATTATATTTCTATAAAATTAGCCAACTTCCGACCCTAAAAAGTAAGTAGGGTAGAAGATATTGTTGTGAAACTCTTACTAGGCATAAACCAGTCCTATAAGACAAATAACAAGTAACTCTCAATACACTTTCATGCTTCTTTCTCAAGAAGAATGGCCCTTGGGTACCCCAAATGTTGTTGTTAATATTTGTATATATTTGGTATCTATGCATATCAATGACTTGTTTGACTGTCTTAATTTTGAATCTGTACATATTCAAAGATGGTACATTATTATATTTCTTTTAAAAATAACAAACTTCTGATTCAAAAAAGTGGATTTGGGATAGAAAGTATTGCTACAAAACTTTTACGAGACATAAAGCGAATTCTTATATAACACAAATATCAAGTAATTCTCAAATTTCTCATCACACACAAATAGTAAGTGACCTACCAGGTACTTCCTTTTTATGTAGCAGTACAGACTGGGCATGCTTTGACCCTTGCAATCATTATCACTGTTTAATTTGTAATAAAAAAACTTGTATAGACTCTCAAATCCACATATTTCCATCATATTTCTGGATGTAAAAACTTGCACAAATATTGAATTCAATGTAACATATTACTATTAGTGCCATACGTATCATTATATGTGTGACACAGTCTAATACCTACAGTTACCTGTATCATGGAAGAATGTATCATTATACGTGTGACACAGTCTAATACCTACAGTTACCTGTATCATGGAAGAATGTATCATTATACGTGTGACACAGTCTAATAACTATAGTTACCTGTATCATGGAAGAATGTATCATTATACGTGTGACGCAGTCTAATACCTACAGTTACCTGTATCATGGAAGAATGTATCATTATACGTGTGACACAGTCTAATACCTACAGTTACCTGTATCATGGAAGAATGTATCATTATACGTGTGACACAGTCTAATACCTACAGTTACCTGTATCATGGAAGAATGTATCATTATACGTGTGACGCAGTCTAATACCTACAGTTACCTGTATCATGGAAGAATGTATCATTATACGTGTGACGCAGTCTAATACCTACAGTTACCTGTATCATGGAAGAATGTATCATTATACGTGTGACGCAGTCTAATACCTACAGTTACCTGTATCATGGAAGAATGTATCATTATACGTGTGACGCAGTCTAATACCTACAGTTACCTGTATCATGGAAGAATGTATCATTACACGTGTGACGCAGTCTAATACCTACAGTTACCTGTATCATGGAAGAATGTATCATTATACGTGTGACACAGTCTAATACCTACAGTTACCTGTATCATGGAAGAATGTATCATTATACGTGTGACGCAGTCTAATACCTACAGTTACCTGTATCATGGAAGAATGTATCATTATACGTGTGACGCAGTCTAATACCTACAGTTACCTGTATCATGGAAGAATGTATCATTATACGTGTGACACAGTCTAATACCTACAGTTACCTGTATCATGGAAGAATGTATCATTATACGTGTGACGCAGTCTAATACCTACAGTTACCTGTATCATGGAAGAATGTATCATTATACGTGTGACACAGTCTAATACCTACAGTTACCTGTATCATGGAAGAATGTATCATTATACGTGTGTGCGCAGTCTAATACCTACAGTTACCTGTATCATGGAAGAATGTATCATTATACGTGTGACACAGTCTAATACCTACAGTTACCTGTATCATGGAAGAATGTATCATTATACGTGTGACGCAGTCTAATACCTACAGTTACCTGTATCATGGAAGAATGTATCATTATACGTGTGACACAGTCTAATACCTACAGTTACCTGTATCATGGAAGAATGTATCATTATACGTGTGACACAGTCTAATACTACAGTTACCTGTATCATGGAAGAATGTATCATTATACGTGTGACGCAGTCTAATACCTACAGTTACCTGTATCATGGAAGAATGTATCATTATACGTGTGACGCAGTCTAATACCTACAGTTACCTGTATCATGGAAGAATGTATCATTATACGTGTGACGCAGTCTAATACCTACAGTTACCTGTATCATGGAAGAATGTATCATTATACGTGTGACACAGTCTAATACCTACAGTTACCTGTATCATGGAAGAATGTATCATTATACGTGTGACACAGTCTAATACCTACAGTTACCTGTATCATGGAAGAATGTATCATTATACGTGTGACACAGTCTAATACCTATAGTTACCTGTATCATGGAAGAGTGAAAACACTCTTTTGGTACCTTAATAATACATTAATGACATGTGCTTATGCGTGTTTTGACTTGGCTCGCTATCTTTCAAAAAGATGGTATTACTTGGTGTTATACAATCACTTGGTGTTATTACTTGGTGTTATTACTTGGTGTTATTACTTGGTGTTACACAATCACTTGGTGTTATACAATCACTTGGTGTTATTACTTGGTGTTATACAATCACTTGGTGTTATACATTCACTTGGTGTTATTACTTGGTGTTATTACTTGGTGTTACACAATCACTTGGTGTTATACAATCACTTGGTGTTATTACTTGGTGTTATACAATCACTTGGTGTTATACATTCACTTGGTGTTATTACTTGGTGTTACACAATCACTTGGTGTTATTACTTGGTGTTACACAATCACTTGGTGTTATACAATCACTTGGTGTTATTACTTGGTGTTACACAATCACTTGGTGTTATTACTTGGTGTTATACAATCACTTGGTGTTATACATTCACTTGGTGTTATTACTTGGTGTTACACAATCACTTGGTGTTATTACTTGGTGTTACACAATCACTTGGTGTTATACAATCACTTGGTGTTATTACTTGGTGTTACACAATCACTTGGTGTTATTACTTGGTGTTATACAATCACTTGATGTTATACATTCACTTGGTGTTATTACTTGGTGCTACACAATCACTTGGTGTTATACATTCACTTGGTGTTATTACTTGGTGTTACACAATCACTTGGTGTTATACATTCACTTGGTGTTATTACTTGGTGTTACACAATCACTTGGTGTTATTACTTGGTGTTATACAATCACTTGGTGTTATACATTCACTTGGTGTTATTACTTGGTGTTACACAATCACTTGGTGTTATTACTTGGTGTTACACAATCACTTGGTGTTATACAATCACTTGGTGTTATTACTTGGTGTTACACAATCACTTGGTGTTATTACTTGGTGTTACACAATCACTTGGTGTTATACAATCACTTGGTGTTATTACTTGGTGTTACACAATCACTTGGTGTTATTACTTGGTGTTATACAATCACTTGGTGTTATACATTCACTTGGTGTTATTACTTGGTGTTACACAATCACTTGGTGTTATTACTTGGTGTTACACAATCACTTGGTGTTATTACTTGGTGTTATACAATCACTTGGTGTTATACAATCACTTGATGTTATTACTTGATGTTACACAATCACTTGGTGTTATTACTTGGTGTTATACAATCACTGTGTTATTACTTGGTGTTATACAATCACTTTGTGTTATTACGTGGTGTTATACAATCACTTGGTGTTATTACTTGGTGTTATACAATCACTTGGTGTTATTACTTGGTGTTACACAATCACTTGGTGTTATACAATCACTTGTTGTTATTATTTGGTGTTATACAATCACTTGGTATTATTACTTGGTGTTATACAGCGATAGAAATAAGCCAGAATATTTACTTGTCCGCAGGACAAGTAAGTTTTGAAATCTACTTGTCCGCCAAATTTTAACTTGTCCGAGTGCTTGGCAAGGGGAATCGAAGCTTCGGAAAAAACGTTAAACAGTGCGTCTTATTTTTATGACAACAACACAATTTTTTCCTGCTGTTTCGTTGCATGTACATCTGAGTGACTTGTGATCAAAGAGACAATTTGTTTTAATCTGCAAATTTTTAAATTGCAAAATTATATTTGCAACTATTTTCTGGTCCATTATCATTATTATTCATCACGAATACTAAAAGTAGACACGTCACATGACAATATTTTAGTGATGCTGATATGAATGCTTTTATTAAAGGGAATAAAAACATCCATTGCTTGAATTTATGTTATATTACATCCTGCTATCTATTTCCACGTCCACCAAGCAAAAAAAATCAAAAAATTCAATGAATTAGAAATTCCACATTTTATGCTGTACATCCGGACATTTTCGAATATGCATATTTTTGGCGCGCTTTTCGGGATGCCGAGATGTGACGTCACTTATGACTCAAACTCGCATCAGGCCGACCCTTTCCATGCATTCAGAGCATGTTTACAAGTATAGCTTTTGGGTCGAAACGAGCGTCAGAATGAGTTATTGTGCAATTTTCCGACGTAATACAAACACTAGTCATCATAGAGGAACAAGCAGTTATCTTACGGTTCCACATGAATCGAATTTTATTCAAAACAACGTATGCGAATGGGCCTACAAGTCGACTAGGTTTCGCCGAGCTTGGGCTCGTTTTCAGAATAATTATATCGAATGCAACCAACGGGAGATAATCTACACCAATAAACATACATAGCAAACATATATTGTATCCAGCTACATAAAGTAACGTGTATAATCTCATAATATCACTAGAATATCGATATATGAAGGAGTTGTACAATTTACCATAACAATTTTAATCAGTTAGAGAGTTTCCGCTGGTCCCGCTAGCTCAGTGGGTAGGCGCGTTGGTTACTTGTCATTCGTTTTACAATCGGGCGACGCCGGTTCAATCCTGACAGCATGCAAACTATTGATTTTCTTTACACTTTTTTTGTTGATGTTTTCACGAAGTAATATAAACCAAATCATTTAGTATACCATGATGCACTGTTTGTAAATAATTTTTATTTTGTAGTAATTATTTACTCGCCACAAAAATGAAAATATGGTCATTATATAACGATGTTTCTAAATTTTATTTATTCAAACAAATATAATGTAATGGATATCTAATTTATTAATTGTAAATATATTGTACAGTAATATATTGTAATTATATATGTGAAAACAGATTGTGATCTGTCTGGATAAATACAATTTAGAAACATCGTTGTATATAATGACTATATTTTCATTTTTGTGGCGAATAAATAATTACTACAAAAATATTAAAAAAATATTTACAAACAGTGCATCATAGTATACTAAATAATTTGGTTTATATTACTTCGTGAAAACACCAACAACAAAAGTGTAAAGAAAATCAATAGTTTGCATGCTGTCAGGATTGAACCGGCGTCGCCCAATTGTAAAACAGACGCAAAGGAACCAACGCGTTTACCAACTGAGCCATCAAGGCCGACAGCAATTCACTGACTGATTTCAGTTGTTATGATAAATTGTACAACTCCTCCTTCATACATCGATATTCTAGTGATATTATGAGATTTTACATGTTACTTTCTGTAGCTGGATATGATATATGTTTGCTATGTATGTATATTGGTGTACATTATCTCCCGTTGGTTGCATTTGATATAATTATTCTGAAAACGAGCCCAGGGCCAAGCTCGGCGAAACCTAGTCGACTTGTAGGCTCATTCGCATTCATTGTTTTGAATAAAATTGAATTCATGTGGAACCGTAAGATAACTGCTTGTTCCTCTATGATGACTAGTGTTTGTATTACATCGGATTATTGCATAACAACTCATTCTGACGCTCGTTTCGACCCCAACATTATCCATGTAAACATGCTCTGAATGCATAGAAAGGGTCGGCCTGTTGCGAGTGTGAGTCATGTGTGACTTAAGATACCACGTGATCGCCTAGCTTATTAAATTTTTATTTTCCGCGGGAATCGCTACACAGACGGGTTTAAAATCGAATTTATGCTACAAATGTATTTTTCTGTATTTTTTAAATGTTCTCGAATGTTACATGCAATATTAAACTTTCTGTACACATGGAAAACGGATTTTAGCTAATGCCTTGTTTTTATTTCCTTTAATAACAAATAATTATTACGATGATAGGAATGAGACAATTGTTTTCCTTGCTATTTGTTATAATTGCAAAAACTGCTTATGTTTAATATGGTATATATATATAACATATAACACTGCTGTAAAATGTTGGCATCAGTTTGTTATTGAAGATGCCACTCAACCATCAGGAACACGACCAATGCAAAGCCACAAAAATCATAATAAACTATATAATCTTACATTATTTTGTTCAACCTCTATGAACTTCAATATTAACAAAGTTCTGTATTTACAAACGAAGATAATATTCAATTGTTCATCAGCAAACAAACGCATATTTTTCCTAAATGTTATACTACCATTTCAATGATAATAAAACAGTTTTAATGTTGGCGGAAGCCGACATGTCAACGGCGGTTGGCACCCCATCCCCAGCCGCGCATCTTGCATAATTTGGCTTCAAAAACTCACAATTTATGGTTAAAATAAATGTTACATAAATACAACACTTTTGAAATTTCATTAATATTCCGTTTATCAACCACAGATTTACCGGAGAGCCAGCCAGTTACAAGTTTGCTCTTGGCGAGTCCGCATGGGTTACGCATAATAATGGTTAAAACTATATACTTATTCAAATAACAGGTAGCGATATAAAGTCTACTATTTCAAATATGATCCGTGGGTGGAAGAAAGTTGTACGTCGGCTAAACTGAACGATTTACGATTTTGTGAAATACAGCCTCGATCGACAATGGCTGATGCGGAGTCTGTCCTATGCGTATGATAGAGCTAGGTCGGTGCGCTCAGCGGATGACCGTGTTAACACAGGCACTAAACTCGGTCGAACACTGACGTACAACACACTGGCAGCGAAACAACAAGACGCCGGTCGACATGTTTTTGTGCCTAACAAATGTTTGCAGCAATACTTTCTATCCCACATCCATTTTTTTATCATAAGTTGGTTATTTTTAACAGAAATATAACATTGTACCATCATTGAATATGTACAGATTCATAATTAAGACAGTCAAACAAGTCTTGCTTGTCTTACCAGACTTTCACCAAACTTATTTATTCAAAAATTTAAGAGATGAGGGCAACAAATTTAAGGAATTTTGGTTACGTTCACATGGAATGACCCAATAACAGGGCTAATTAAGTAAACATAAACACAGATATTATTACAATATCAGTAGGCATTATGATTAAGTTTAGTTTCAGCAAGAGCTTTCTCCTGGTTTCACCATTTCAGAGATCATTTTAGTAGAGACATGCTACACGTCAAACTCCTGCGGCTATGTGCGTCACAAACCGAGCAACTCATTCTCGACAAAAGGACATAATAAATATTAGTATTCCATTATATACTTGAATGTCCTTTCTGTTTCACAAGTTTTTTTCCTGTCGTACATTACTGCCTTGGGCTGAGACATGGCCACTGACATAAAGAAAGATAATTACTTGTAGATCTCAACGAAATAACAAGAAGGACAATTGCTGGTAGACATCTATATGAATTTATGAGCTCCTCAAGTGTCACCTGATACGTATCAAATTTTATTGAAGAACAACTTAATTCTGTAGTTTTATTACTTTTTGTAATAAAACTTGAATTTTGCCTAACTTTGATACCTCAGTGCGTTAGTTCCATTATTCAACATTATCCCAGGCATATATACGTTTAAGAATATTGCGTCTTAGCGCACTTTTGAGGCGTAAATAGCGTCCCGGTTTGCATCAACATACGCCGCTATATCGCTCATTTTACGAGCGCGATGCGATAACGCACGACTGCAGCGGTGCAGACCAGGGCAAACCGGGACACAATTTTGGCTCCAAAAGTGCGCTAAGACATATAATATTTTCGTAATATAAATATGCCTGGGATGATGTTGAAACTACGATGGAACTAACGCACTGAGGTATCAAAGTTAGGCAAAACTCAAGTTATATCAGCGAAATCGAGGTGGGTCCGGATTCTACACAAGTGCCGGATTGTTTTTATTTGACCGATTTAACTTTCTTTCACGTAACTTAAGTTTATCATCACGGCTGCAGGTGCAGCCACATCAAAGAAATATAAAGCAGATCCGCTATTTGAAAGAACTATTGACTCCAGAGTTGGTCCTCTGAAACCCACTCCTCCCCGTCCCCCCAACTTCCAGCCCAGAACGCATCATTCAATGATTCATTCATCGAACCGAAATTCCTGCTCGAATCAGAAGTTAAATCATCGCCACAGTGGCACAGGCGGTAAAATCTACTTACTGATATTTCTATTTTGTCACGATGATAATGATCAGTGCAGTGGAGTTTTGCAGCGATTTGTAAAGAGCATTCTAAGGCTAGTCTAATTGTCGTCTGCCAAGGACCTCGATTCGATCGACCGTGGCGAAGTAGGCGAATCACGTTCGCGGCAAACGTGACATCGCTGCAATTTTACTGGGTCATCGTGACCTCCATTCGACCCAACCTGCAGTTACCAGTTGCATGGGACACGGCGTCTGACGTAACGGCGTTGTGTAAGTGTAAGGTCGCGAACTTTGTTATCAACTCGAGTGGCGCATTGCAAAGATTTGACAAGATTCTGATTTGTGGACACACACTGTTCAATGCGGAAACGTGTGCTCGTAGTATCAGTATGTCTAAGTCCAATATTAATTAAGTGCCCACGTGTCTAATAAACTGTAAGAAGCGTCGTCGATATAATTCAGAATAGGGGAGACTGGGGCTAGTTGCTACACTTTTTCAGTAAAAGTAAGTTTTGTAAATAAAATATGTTAAGTGCATTACAATGATTTCTTTTAAAGTGTACAAGTAATTTGTTATTCACATTATAAAATGTGGCCTACTTTTCCAATGACATTCGTAACTTGAGTATAGTTAGATATAATGACGTTTTCCAGGTGCAATAAATTGTAACATAGTGGCACATTAAGGATTCGTCCGCCATTACCGACCGAAAGAGTGCCCTTGACAATACCGTTTTGGTGTGATGTGTGAATTTCGGGCACTTTGACATGGCACATGTTAGTCCAGTGAATACTGAATGTACTACTGCATTAGATTGTTCACGAGATAGCAATAAATATACGCTAGTCGCTCGCGTATTCGCACAGTGGCTATTTTGCAGCATGCACCAATATTTCAAAATCTGTCACCAGATTGGGTCGAAATTGAGGGGTGTCAGGTTTGGGTGGATTTTTCTGAAAAATGAGGTATGAGAATTTCACGAGTTTTCCACAGCACTTGTGTCAATGGAGGTTAAATATGCTGTGAAATTTTCAAGAAAATCATAAGACAAATTTTGCAGGAAATGAAAGAAACGTTATAATGGCCGCCTATGTAAAATTTAAATGTCGTCTTACCCCTAGTTGTTACATAATAAGGGCACGTTGTTACGGCAAAGAATATATGGATCACAATGCAATTGTCACACACTTATGTATAGAATTTTATAGAAATCTTAGAATATCTTTTGAAATCTTAAACTATTTATGTGGCTATACAAATCCTATACTACAAACTTATATCGAATATTCTATAGTAATCTATGCAGTTGTTATGGTCACTTCAATTTCTATATATATACACATACACATTGAATATTCTATAGAATTCTATATAATTTATGGCCAAATATTTTTTATTTTAAGTTTTACATAAATATATGTAGAATTATATAGTACAACATATTCTATTGAAAAGCATCCGCAAAAATCCTATAGAATATTCTATAGAATGTGTTGCTAATGAATCTCCATTTGCAAAACAACGTAGGTGTTTACAGATGTCTAGGCTTTTCATTTTAGTTACCAATCACGTAGCGTGGCTGTTTTGAGAGGCTCGTTTTTTCAGGCTAAAAACTCAAAATAAACCCCTTGACACCACCATTACACCCCCACGAGACCGTCAATTGCTCTCCGCTGACGCTCAAAAACATACAACTTGTCTATTCAAGCGGAACTGTGCGAATTATGATTTACATTAAATTATGGTTATTAATAAATATTGCATGATCTTTGTGGATGTTCATGCGAGCGCGCGTACGTGTGGTGCGTGTACGTCCGATCGAGTGTGTGCGAGCAAGCGTGCGTGCGTGCGTCTAGCCTGCTGACTTTAATCAAGTAGGACATAGGCATCACATTTCACATACATTGTCATTCATAGTTTCATTCAATAATTCATATTCCATTGACAATGATTCGTTACGTAAGAAGCCGGAGTATGTTTCCATTGCCAGGTTCGTTGGCTGTGGGTACGATGAATGCGTACGCACCCCCTCCCCTCCTCATGGAAAAAAATAACAAACAAGGTTGTGCGCTAAACCAGGAGACTACATAGGGCCTCTCTGAAACAACGTTCGTGCACCGTAGTTGAACAGATTCACTTATGTCAGTCATTTTCTACAAATAACTCTCAAATAAAAATACGTGTACACCATGTACGTGTAATTCGCTCAGGGATTCGACAAAGCATAGAACAATGTTGAAAAAAATTATTCCAGCGGTTTTTTTTCGAACACTGAAGACAAATAAAATAGGGTACAGTGATGAATAGGCCAACCATACTGCATTCCGCAGATCCTTTCGGAAAATGCTGTCACCCCTAAACATGTTTTTATGTTGCACATCTTCATTATGAAATTATTTCCTACCATAAAAACTCGCTGCGACACTGTTATGTTATATAAAGTTGCCCGTCGTTATATTATATTAAACAGTTCGATTTTCAAAGTGCGTGGGCGCGCGCGCGTCTTCGTTTCCGACCTGATTAATGTCTGCGTAGGTCGGTACGTGTGCATGAGTACGTGCGGTTGTTGCACCAAACAACTGTGCGTTATATAATCGTAGATATACGACACGACTGTCAGGTATGCGCAGTCGGACCACGCGCGCGATTCTACTACAAACAGTCATGTCGCGGACGTGTGGAGGAACACGTAGAATCTTAAAATGACTCGTTTTCTTGCGTGTAATCGATCTACGCACGAAACACCTCTACGCATAACACGACAACATTACAATTATCATTCATTTATTTATTACGTAGGAAAGTGTGAAATTTAATAAAATGCGTCTAATCGCGTTATCTATCTACTTCTGCCGTAATAGTAGGCCAAGCCAATGAGTGCACGCTTTGAGCACATCACTACTAACAAATTCATAGGGACAACCTTGACCAACGGCAAAACATGAATGTTGATTTAGTACATTTGTATGTTAGTTTATTGTGTGATTTTCCACTGAACTAAACTCTCAAAGGGCACATTAATTAAAAACAATGTTCTTATTGCCGCGACAACAGCTATATAACATTTTATGGACCACATAATTGTGTTATATAATTCATAATGTACATATACAGTGGCACACTCTGGATATGGCATGGTGGACATAGGCTAAAGTGCATCCAATAAAATTGTGAAAAATGTGTTTATTATTTAAAACAAACCAATGGATGTTGGAATAAATCTTTATTACTTTTATTTTTTTAACAGTAGACGTGTTGGCATGCGCCGCGGTAAGATTATAAATTTTGTATTTATTATAATTATTATGCAGGCCCTACTATTTCAGTGGTTTATTACTTTTGTCGTTTCTCCCTACTTGCTCGATATGCCTAAACCGTGATCGAACGTTTACTGCCATATCTAGACTACGACCAAGGTTTTTCATTAATATCATTTTGACCTTAGATGAAAATATACGCATATAATATTATATTATTCATTTATTGCACATGCAGAGATGCCAAGTAAAACTGCCAAAAAGCAGTAGATTTATGGCTTTTCACGATTGGACGGCGACAGATGAGGATCTGATGCCTCGAGGCACGTACTGCAATCGCGAGACGAGTGCGTGCAGAATGGGGAATCGCTCCATAGCCGAATAATTTTTAGGGCCTACATTTACTTATTTTTATTACATTTTCTACGTATTACATTGTCATTGATGACATAATCATGATATTGAATGATTGACATTGTTTTTGTTGGAATATAAAACGAAATATCACCTATGGTACTATTATGCTCCCTTTTCACGATACATTTTTAAGTTTAGTTTTAATGGAACGTTTAGATAACAGAAACTTATTGAAGCTGAAAAAACTTCGATAATGAAACCATTTTGTTTGCACCATAAATCCAGCTGCTATTTCCGTAAGCAGTATAAATACATTATTATACATTACATAAATGCGTGTACAATATTAAACTATCATAGCTAGTTATCTATCTACGTAGGGTTTAATTTTATTTTGAAAAATGTTGATCTATAAAGACCATACCAACATTATTGTCGACAAAATATTAAAATATATTGCATCGGTGTAACAACAAGGGACGTACCTCAGCACAATACATGTTTTATTTTGTACTGGGAGTGCAATTTGTTCTGCCCATCATTTAGAGTAAAATATATTGAATTTGTTTACGTTGAACTCCCGTTTCGATGACAACAAATAAAATGGCCATTCTATGATGGAAATAAAGTTACAAAAATTACAAAACTTTAAAAGTAACGCATATTCTAAACCACTGTTTTCAGTTATCATTGATCTATTTAACTCAAGAAGATCCCTAAAACATTTAGAATGTTGTGGAACATTTATATTTTATGAATTTTCAAAATTATTGTAAAATCAACTTTGTCAACACCTTTACACTACTCATAGCATAGTTCACCTAACACAAACTTTTTCAACAAATTTTGAAGAATATGCTGTAGAACACAATCCAAACATGATGAGCATAAGAAAGCATAAACTGTATTATGTACTCGTATTTTTAAACATAATAATAATAATAACCTTTATTGTTATATAATAATGTTCAGTACAGTACAGTACAAATATTATAAATATACATTATGCAACAACTGGAATGAAGCAACAAATTTGCATATATTCCTTATATATGTGTTCAAGTTATAAGTAAATCATAATTTGTGAAAGAGAACAATTGCCATCATAATATTCTGACTAATTAATTAACAGTACATTATAAGTGTACCAACAACATTACATAGTCAGTGCACATATGCTAGTGATAAATTGTCTTTGAATAAATGTGTAATACAAATATAACAATGTGCATAATAACATAACAATAGATTAAAAGTAGAAACAGAAACTATAATCTATAGTACCAATTATGAAGAAGCAGACGTTTGATCCTTTTTTGACGGGATGTTGTGCATTTGGATACACAAATCGATTGATTGCACAAATCCATGTAGTGATGTACATATTCCCAGCAGAAGCCACACAGAACTAATGTGGCAGAACAAAGTCAGACACATTCTTCACTACTGTGTCAGTTAACACACTGTCCGATTAATAGCACTGTTATGCATTTTGATATACAAAACTATCAGATGTACACATCCATTTGAAACACGAAGTGATGTACAACTTCCCAGTAGATGTCGCACAGAACAGAATGGGGCAGAACAAAGACAGGCACCATCCTATGTCAGGTGACCCATTGTCCAATTAATGGCACTGTTGAGTAGAGCTCTTCAATTTCCTCTTTTCATCAACTCGGCTATTTTCAAACTGTTGATGGTCAAAATGTTCCAGCAAATAAACAAAGTGGAATTTTTGAAACTGAGCCTAAATATGAGTTAACTAATTCAACACTGTGCAGATTAATTCAGTTTACATATTAGATTATGGAACTCATCACCAAGTGTATAGCTGACTAAATTGAAAAGAAATACAAGAGCCTTGTTATGCTGATTCAGTCAGACTAAAATCCCAATCCATTAGTTTGGCCAACTTTTAATTTGCTTCTACATAATTACATGTATGCGTTGGTTATATACAGTGCACTCCAGATAACTCAAACTCACATAAGTTCATTTTTGCTAAGTTAAGTCAATCTTTTTCCTTCAGGTTCAAATAAGTGGGGAAACGGGGACTTTTCAAAAACGGGTGACTGGAAAGGCAACAACATAAATATAGGCCCTTACACACAGACCAAACCGGTGTACCGGTCTAGAAGGAGGTTCCGGTCTGAGAGTAAGTTCCGGTTCCGTTTTGCGTATTGCGCATGCTCGCGCAATCGCAGTACATCAAATGCGACCCGCGGTGAACAACGTGACCTCAGCTGACCGATCAACTTTGACCCCGTGCCAGAAGTATGTGGCGACTATGGTGGCGACTGAGTTACATCGCGGTGAGCAACGTGACCTCAAGTGACCGATCACCTTTGACCCTTGCTCGACGCTCGCGGCGACTGAGTTACACAATTAATCATGTTTTGCTTGCTGACCTACTTGATAAATTGTTACCCACAGGATCCCCACACCCGACGAATTTTTTAAAATATAAATCTACGAACCACCCCAATGGGCCTGCTAGATTACACACACAATTTCAACTTCATACATGCCAAACTGACAGAGATATGTGTAATTTGTGTTTACCACAAAACCCGTTGTACGTATAAACAGCGCTGAAAACTGCAGCTCTGTGTGACGAAGTCGTAAGATACACAACGCTCTGAGACAATGACATCAAAATAAAACACATTTGTTGGCAAATAATTACAAGTTATTCTAATTATGAGGATTTGTTATGTATACTAACAATTACAAAAGTAACCGTATCATTAACGTAAACTGTAATATAATTGGGTCACGCATAGTTCGGCAAACACCGTGTTTAAGTTGGCCAAAACTAGGCGCTAAAAAGACGTCTTTTAGTCGTCAAAATATACCACTGTTGCCCACTGTATAGACTAGAATATACAGGCAAAATAGAGATGATAGTTCTACTAAACCTTTTATTAAACGTGGCTGCCCCGATAAGGGAGCGGCCTGTTATTTCACTTTCTAGGGAGACATCATTAAGTGGTATTGTTACAATACTACTATAATTAAAGATGTAAAGGTTTGAAGAGCAAATTAAAAGAGGACTCATTATTGTAAAATATTGCAATTCAGTGATCAATTCCAGCCATTGTGGGTCTATAACTATTTTATCCTATCATAATTAATCTGTGTATCGGTTGTTTGTACGTTTTTAGAACGTCATAGACATAGAATACTGATTGAATGACTGTAAACGTGGTGCGATTATCAATCAAACAACATCATAAATTAATGTATCACTCTCAGTGGCGCATTTACAACAACAGTGGCGGTACACTGTGAGCGTCTAGTCACTACTACCGGCCTTGCTTTCGAGCGCAAAGCTCTTAATCTGGGGTAAGACCACATTTAAATTTTACATAGGCGGCCATTATAACGTTTCCTTCATTTCCTGCTAAATTTGACAAACAATTTTCTTGAAAATTCTCAGTTTTCAGAAAAATCCACCCAAACCTGACACCCCTCAATTTCGTCCCAATCTGGTGACGGATTTTGAAATATTGGTCCGTTCTGCAAAATAGCCACTGTGCGAATACGCGAGCAACTAGCGTATGTTTATTGCTACCTCGTGAAAGATCTAATGTAGTAGTACATTTAGTATTCACTGGACTGACATGTGCCATGCCAAAGTGCTCGAACAAAATTCACACATGCCACCAAAACGGTATTTTCAAGGGCACTCTTTCGGTCGGTAATGGCGGACGAATCCTTAATGTGGTCTTACCCCATCTTGGGGAATATACATTAACTTTATAACGGAAGGAAACTTTAATGTGTGTACGCAGAGTAGACAGGAAGCAGGGCGTATAATTCCTTCCTTCGTGTATGCGTCCACACTTTTAATCTACGTCTACGTGCATATTTTTAAATAAACAAGGAATTTATGTCACGGTTATCATGACAATTGTTTCCTTTGCAGTGTTTCTTTATACAAGCTTTCAATAAATCATTTCGTCACATATTGAATCTAATGGCAATGAATTATAAAAAAATCATATTTTTTTTAATTGGAAGCATTAGAGTGAATTCCAGTGGAGTAAACTTTACGATTTTGAGTACAAAATCGGGAAAGACAAAGAATTTGGCCGGTGTTCCTTTATAAATTGAGTATCAGCCAATCTATGCAGATACTATCCTACGTTTAACCTGGGTGAACCGTACCAGCCTCAAGTCAAAATTTTGCATAATGCTGGAGAAAAATGGGGTGGGAGAAAAAGATCTTTACACAAGAAACGGGGTCTGACTATAAATGAGGTAGCTTCAGAAAATGCTCAGATTTTGGCACACAAACTTAAAAAAATTGCCATATTCCGGTCACACAAGAAATCAAATAAGGTAAATTTAGTCATACCAGAGCAGAGAGTAGTCAAACCAGTAGTTAATATTGTCAAACCAGCGGTGAATGTAGGCAAGCCAGCGGTGAATATAATCACACAAGCAGCAATTGCACCAGCAAATGTAATTTATACACCAACAGCGAGTGCAATTTTGCCAGCAGTTTAGTCCGGACAGGAGTTAGTATCATTAGACCAGCGGTTACTGTAGTCGGACAAGCAGTGAGTTTAGTGAGACCTGGAGCCAGTTTAGTGAAACCAGGAACTAGTTTATTGAGACCAGCAGCTACTTTACCAGGACAAAAAATGTTCAGTGCACAATGGGGATATGACCGAGACAGTGGCGGTGTCGACAGTTATATATTTGTATGTTGGGCACGGGTTGATGCTTAGTCTATATATATATATGTCTAACAATGGTGGTTGGAGTGAAGGGACTAGGCAGTGATGGTGTCACTTTGCTATGTCACAAATGTTGTGATTTCTATCCAGGTACAAATAGGTGATGTTGGTGATTATAGTGAAGGGACTAGGCAGTGATGGTGTTGCTTTGTGATGTCACTAATAATTTGGTTTCCTTCCAGACACAATTGTTGCATACTTAACAAATCAACAAGCCATATTCTTTCACGTTTGCTAAAAGTTTATAGAACATTATTAATATAATCATATACCTTAGAAACATTCATAAATGCTGCGTTACACCAACATACATTTCAAACCTTTATTTCGGTAATAATAGTTATTAATTCCTTTAGATTACAACAAATATCACGGTATGCCAAATGTCTGTGGATAATCTGTAAACATTTTGAAATTTTCTTATAAAATAGCTCCGTATAAGTAAGCAAATTCCTTCAATGTTATTTCATTTCTAACTATTGTCTTCAAAGTAGACCACTATTTCATATTTTAAGAGTATCTGCCCCAAAAGTGTGACAGAATGTGGCATACACCATATTGCATATTCACAACACATATGGTAGAAGATTAATGTTACCTTCTCGTTGGTTTTTACTGTGGATCGCAAAAGTAATTTATATTGCTTTTGCGTGAACTAAAACAGTAACACAACTCTCTGGCTCTGCTGTGCTGTCTATGGGATATACATAATAAACATATATTATGTGGATATGTACGTGCTAACGCAATTTTTTTTCTTTTCAGTGGCATGCTGGTGCATAGTCAGACGGCCGGGGGCATGACATGGAGACATGCATTCATGTGTAGCTGTCGTTAATCCTTACACAGATTAATTGCCACTTCCGAGCATGTTGAATTTATTATTTGCATTGTTTTTTTAAATAAATGTGTGGTTTAAACAATGTGTACGTATTGGATTGTGTATAATGTCTGGGTAGTAGATCCCAAATGTGTAAATATACTATGTTATAATGGATTTCTCCGAGATATCTACAAATGTCAACTACAGCTGTATAAGAGATAATTTTAATAGACTGACCCTCTGACCGTGTAGGCAATGTAACTACCAGCCCTATCCACTAATGAACGGTCCTAGTCAAGATGACCGCTAATGGGGTCCGGGCTCAATAAAACTGGCCGGCTGGATATCCAGTTATAAATAGTGGCAGGCAGTGGGAGAGACCCCCACCCATACGATATATTAGCCAGTAGTCAATTACTATGTCTATACAGACTACAGTCATAATATTATTGTTCGCAATGGTGATCATGAACGTTTGCGGACTTATTGTGTGCAAGTAGCAGTCAGTGATTATTTTACTATTGATTATCGTTGTTTACAATTAGTAATGCTGTAATAAAATTTCATTAACTTGGCCAGTTTCAATGTATACTTGATTCGTGTTGTCTTTCTGCATACATATCTGTATAACGGTCATTTTCATTTATTGAGCGGGCACACTTCATGTTCGGTACCAAAGTCGGAATTTGGGCTAGATTATAGAAGTGTACGAAGTAATTCAGCAAATGCAGGCTACCAAATATAGTGGTATATATATTCACTGGCTATATGAAGTATAGATGTTTGCCCCCATTATTATTAAATAACTTCGTCAATTCAAATCGATGAAAGTGTGGTCGCTAACATGAAGACATTATTATCAGAAGGAAGTTCTTGATTGTGCGCGCGCACCGGTAATCTCCCTCCGGCCGACTGCTAAGACTGTGCCCCCCCCCCCCGAGCTAATGTCTATTTCCCAAGATCCAGTGATCTGCCTTTCGAGCAGGTTAGCAACGTGAACATGGCGCCATCTAGCGAATAACCGACAATTGAAAACTCGGTTCTAAATAGACGTCGAGCACCTCATACAATAGTGGAGGTTCCCAGGTTTCAACAATTTCTGGGATTATTTTTATTGTTCAGCATTTCTAAAATAACATTTTCCATACCGATATTTATTAGAATAATAATTTTTAAAATGCCTTAGTTTTTGTTAAGGTAGGGTTGTGTTTGTGTGGAAGGTGCAAGTAGGACTGTGTGAGAGGATGCAGGCAGTATTGTATGGGTGTGGAGGGTGCAGGTAGGATTGTGTGTGTGGAGGGTGCAGGTAGGTTTGTGTGTGTGGAGGGTGCAGGTAGGATTGTGTGTGTGGAGGGTGCAGGTAGGATTGTGTGTGTGGAGGGTGCAGGTAGGTTTGTGTGTGTGGAGGGTGCAGGTAGGATTGTGTGTGTGGAGGGTGCAGGTAGGATTGTGTGTGGAGGGTGCAGGTAGGTTTGTCTGTGTGGAGGGTGCAGGTAGGATTGTGTGTGTGGAGGGTGCAGGTAGGATTGTGTGTATGTGGAGGGTGCAGGTAGAATTGTGCGAGTGTTGCTTTTCTCATTATTATGATGCGCTCATTAATTCATACTGTCAAATACATTTGTTAGTCCGACTGCATGGCCTACGGTTGTTGCTTCCGATGTGATCTTTTAAGTTTCAGTCTGCCCACTATCCTGCTACACAATGTGTCACATATTCACCCCAGATTCTTGCTTCCTCAATAATATGTATAATATACTGCAGCTAAGACATAGTTGTTCACTGTTAACTTTGTATGGTGAGATGAGAAAATAAATTTGAACACAACACCTTACTAACATTGACATGATTTTATTGTCACTTCAAAGAAAACCAAAGCACCTTTAGTAAACTATGTATGTATGTAGCACTCTGATATCGTCAACATCCTATATTTAGTGACAGAAGTCCGTATAAAAAGGACACAAATCTGTACTTTTCCCTACATTTTCTAAAACCAATTAACTACAGGTATTCACGTGTAGGGTTTTTAGATTATTCACTAAGTAAAAATTATTTATTAAATAACATGATACAGAATATAAAGCCTCAAATTTTACTGCATCAACTATATTACAAATGAAGCCAGATATACATACAACATAAGTAGTCAACCGTAACTGAACGGCAAAAACTGCTGTGTAGAGCACAGCAGTGACATCTGATGTGCATGCATGTAACTAAAGCATTAACAAATTCTTGGTTAAACATCACTTGTATCAACACAATACCTAACTGTATTGCTTGCACCAAAGAGAATATATATATGTAAAAGAGAGCATGACCATGAGACAACTTGTGCCAGCAATGGTAGAGTCACCCCTATAACACAGAGAGTAAATGATAATCCAAACATAATAAAACAATTGTATTTTCCACTATGTCACAGCACATGCGTTCAACAATTGCACAGACACAAAACATAAACCATGATATCAAAAATAACATAAATATCATCAATATCTGTGTCAGAGCAAATACACATCGGCCTTGGCCACAAGTCTTGTGGTATACATAAAACGTGGAACAAAAGCACCTGCATCCTGTCTGGATGACTGACAACCTACAAACTCAACCTGACCAATCACCGACATCTACATCCTGTCTGGATGACTGACAACCTACAAACTCAATCTGACCAGTCACGACACCTTAAAACTGCACAAATAAAGCCTTCAAGTAATATTAATAAGCTCACTTATGGGACATGCTCGCACTAAGAATGACAGGATAACTATAAACATTTGTGCTTCAAGTAACCACTACTACAACACTAATAAGCTGCCTTGAAAATGCTTAATCATGGCAAAATTCTGTGATGATTAGATGATGGAAGCTAATGAATGGAATGAAGATGGCGAGACACAGCAACTAGATGACTGAATACAACAGGTAGGTTGACAAAACAACGCCATGCTGTCAACTAACTCTGCTGTTGTTTAAAATGGTGTGTCTAGTCAATATGGAGAATATATCACGGAAAATATAAGGATGTTAATGAAAGTTCTCCAGAGCAGTTTGGAAAACAATATGATGTAAACTAAATAGCATCAGTGATAATGTATGACAGAAAATAATGGAAGAACAAAATTGGTGAAGAGGACTGAAAAAAATGTAAGATGCCATATGAAGTGAGGCAAAGTGACTTGACAGTCCGCTGTAGACAAAACTGCCACCTAGTGGTGTGATGATGAAACACTAAATTAGTCCTAATTACTGTTTTCACCCATTGTATATATTCAATGACCTAGTATTGTTATACAGACAAACAATTGCATTCATGCATTGAATACACAATAAACGATGTATTATCATTTTGTAATATAAATAAAACATTTCTCGAGTGGTAGTAATTGTTAAAGCATGTCTTGGCTATTTCACTGCACCTGCAATAACTACAGATATCTTCTAGTTTCTACAGATATCTCAGTGTACATCTTCAGCAAACCTAACAATGCCAAGTGCATGTCAGTGTCATTCATTAATTACATCCAAACCAAGGAATTATCAGGATTTTGTTAATGCAACTGATAAATAAAAAAATGTATTTCCACATGAAGGAGCCTGCACATTTCAGAGGAGCAAATCAAATTAATGACATGTTACCTACCTAGGTATATCATGTAATGGAAAATCAAAATCGCACACTGATCACAGATGAACATTTCCTAAGCAAGACAATGTCTTGGATTTGAAGCTGTAGATTCACAGATAACTGTCCCATCACACCGTTCCAGTCAAATGACTAGACGATGCACAAATTTCCTAATATTAAATCTGCAAGCACAGCAGTCCAGATACACGCGCAAGCTTCCACATTACTACACTAGATGGCGTTGGTGTGTTACGAGCGTGTATACTCCAGCATTTCGCTCAAGAGTTTGTGAAGTGGAACATGGTCATTCTTCTTCACTTGGAACCAGTATTCCTTGGCGAGGATCTTTGCCTGCATGAGGAGAGGCAGAGCGAGGAGAAGGTTGCCCGACCGACGCTGACTCGCGGCGACACCGTGGGCTCGCTCGTACTCGATCAACGCGTCGTGGATGCGATCCTGCAGCTCCTGCACCCGCTCCGTGTTCTCCACGTTCATGTCTGAAACAAATGACACACTGTGAGTTGTCTATGAATGCTGGTTGGTTGAGTAAAAAATAGTAAACAGTTGTACCTCGTTTTGGGATCACCTCGGTAATACAGCCACCTTGGAATTTTTGTCAATCTCCCACATTATTTACTTAATAACAAATCACTATCATGATCACCTTATTATTCAGTTATTTTGGCCCAGTCCTGAGGGTGATCTTAGTAGTGAGATTCCAATGAATTTTAGTATATTAAAAAATAGCTGTAACAATTGGATGAAACTCCACATGTACATTCATAAATACACAACTACTAATTCTAAACAAACTAATTCTGTATTTTGTGTTAAATTTTTTTCACTGAATGCATTCTATGAATGCTGGTTGGTTGAGTAAAAAATAGTAAACAGTTGTACCTCGTTTTGGGATCACCTCGGTAATACAGCCACCTTGGAATTTTTGTCAATCTCCCACATTATTTACTTAATAACAAATCATTATCATGATCACCTTATTATTCAGTTATTTTGGCCCAGTCCTGAGGGTGATCTTAGTAGTGAGATTCCAATGAATTTTAGTATATTAAAAAATAGCGGTAACAATTGGATGAAACTCCACATGTACATTCATAAATACACAACTACTAATTCTAAACAAACTAATTCTGTATTTTGTGTTAAAAAATTTTCACCAGATCTGAAGGTCTTTCTCAGTTTGTACGTACATTTGGACATAATAACTGGAAAATGGCAACTGTTTCACACATAAGCTTATAGAAGCTATTTACCAGGATTAAACAGAAGTATGGCCTTCATGAGGACATATTCCTCCTTGCTGATCTTGAGCAGTGTGAGTTTCCTGGCAAGTTGACGTGAGGCCGCGTCGTAGGCAAGGGGAGAACCCATCTTGACTGCATCATCCTCCGAACATTTGAAGTCATCGGCGAAGACGAGGATGCCCTGGTACGGAGACGAGCGATAGACGAGGTTGAAGCACTGGATGTCCAGCCACGTACTTTGTAGGAGCACCATCTGATCCGACAGTGACAGATTCAGGAAGCCTGCAGGAAAATACACTGAATTAATACACAAATCAATATCAGTGTGTCATGCTGTTATGTTATAACTTACACTCAAGTAGACACAGAGAAGGCAAAAGTATCTGGCTGTTATTCACCAAGACATTTCAATATTTGTAAAACCGACAAACCAGTTTTAATCAATGTCAAGTTCACCCCAGTTAAAATAAGCAAGTTTTAATTCAGTTTATATATATAAGTTACATAATTTCTTGGAAATATTTTAAAATAAACATTATGTTCACACAAGCTGCAACTGCAGAAAATTAAGTTCACTGAACATTTACTGTTGTTTACATAACATTCAGCAGGTGGCACCACTGTGACCTGGAAACGCAACAAGTTGTCACTGTCACATACTAGAGTTGTACTATCACCTTTTTATGTTGTACTATCACCTTTTTATGTACGTCACGCCTGGAAATGAGACGGTGCCAACACAATTGTGTGCCAATTGATTAACTCCATTGAGAGTTGTTACAATGTGAGCAAGGTTCAACACCACGACTAGAGTAAGGCTCGACTAATTCTGTTCACAGAACAATACTATCGCTGTCTCACAGGAAAACGATTACTCGATAATAAGAGTCACAAATATGCACTATTCTACAAGCTTCCATACCGATACATCTCACAAGACTATAAGAATACATTAACCCTCCTGGCCGTGGTTGCCCTTATGTAACTGCGTGTGCACTGGTACATTCAGGTCACATATGTCTTGAAAATAGGACAACTATGACAACGATAGGCCCCCCTTGAGAACAAACATCAGTGGCCTGGGAGACAAAACTCATCACACGGGAGGCCGTAAAAAGCGAATTATGTAAGAGCTCAGAGTATGACAACCACCTGTTTGACATTGACCTTCACAGGTCACTGCCCTGCAGGCCCTGGGAGGTAGGAGACAAGGGAGGGTGAGAGAAAGAGGGAACAGCAACTGTCATCTCTGTCACTCTTAATTACACTTGGTGACAACTCTTGAAAACATATTCTCTGTAGTTGGTCGCATTTTGGCTGCAATATACACAATAAGTAAACTGTCTTAGACCTTCTCAGTCTGCATTTGGAGAAATTAAATAATATGACAAACAACAAAATGTCCTAATTGAGCCAAAAGTGATAAGACATAAAATGGTGACATCTACCACATAATGACCTAAAGATATTCAAGGTAGAACCTATATATTAAGATTCTTGGGATCTCAACAAATTAAACAACCTTCTGGAAGACCCAATTACTTAACTCAAAGTGAAATATTCTGGGAAGAACTCACCCGTATTGCAATTTTTTTTTATTACATCGTCTATGCCACAAATATTAATCTATAATGCTGAAAAAACTGGGATGTTGAGAACATTTGCAGAGGGTTTGAAAAAACTTGGAACCCCCAAGATGGTTTACTACTACTACCCCACCCTGTCAACCATAGGTCATTGTGACATCCAAGCCGAGCTAATGACGTCTTTTTCACATCACAAAATGTCACGTTGAAACGGAGCTAATGCCGACACAACACAAAATGTCACGTCCAAATTAAGCAAAGGGTATCATGACATGGAGTGTCACAACTAGATTAAGCCAAGGGCAAATCGACACACCCAACTCGCAACTGCAAATCCAAATTAAGCAACGCATTTGATAAATCAAATGCCACTGGCACGACAATAATGCAACCTCAATTTCCACGAATTAAGTGTTCCAACTTTATGACCCATAAACCTGCACTGTGTGTGTGGTGACCCACAATGTCTGCCTGTTGTTGGTCAACTTTCTTCACAAACTAGCCTGAGTCGTGACACACCAATGTCTACGACTCTAGGTCCACCAGTGCTTAAATGTGTCCCAAGCCACAAATCATTCTACAAAACTGCATTGCTTACATGCATGGGAACCTTTCGCAATAGCATGCCTTCCATAATGGCAATTCATGCAGTCCTTGAGACACTGAGAATAACAACACAAACATTCGCAACACAGCAACACTGCTAATTATTTAATGTTCATCTAAGCAGCACCTAGCAGAGCAATTCAACTGGAACTGAACACAAAGAATGCTCCGCTGGCCCACTTAGCACCAGAAAAGAAACGCACAACTTCAATAACAAACCAATGTCACATGCTCAATGTCATACGTGCAGATATCAAGCTGACCTTCAAACAACCTTTGGGGCATGACTATCTGCAAATGTTGCAATGATTCGTTACTCATTTGATACTATATATTTTGTCTGATGTAAATGTTGATAAATCATAAATATTAATCAAACATCTCATTTTCTTTTTATAAAAAACTACATCTAAAGGTGACAATTCTAAGCAACATCAATTTCATAAAGCATGACTTTTGAGTGTACTTACACTGACAGCTCCCACCTATCCTACTCTGTGGCAGTCTATGCTATGTCATTATGTAACTGGAAGGTGACTGCTTATTACAGCTTTACCAACCAACTCAAGCTGTGGATTCAAGTACCAGGAACATTGCATAACAAATTCAATTCTTAATCTTAAATTGTTTAATTACAACAGATTTCTGATCCCTTCCCTTCATACAATTTCAATTTCCCACTTTAAATGGCGTCAGGGACTCAGGGTTAGTTTCTAATCATAAAAAGTTGGACTGATATTATATATCTAGAGTATTTGTATTTTGTATACAGGCTTTAGGTTAAAAATTACATATCTAGAATATTTGTATTTTGTATAAGTTATAGCTTTGAATATTACCACTAGCAGACACAAATAAAATGAAATGTTGAATGCACCCTGAACCCTCTCCAACACTCCCACTCTCCACATCCCAGACCTGTACTGTAGTCTACACTCCCCACATCCCAGACCTGTACTGTAGTCTACACTCCCCACATCCCAGATCTGTACTATAGTCTACACTCTCCACATCCCAGATCTGTACCATAGTCTACACTCTCCACATCCCAGATCTGTACTATAGTCTACACTCCCCACATCCCAGATCTGTACTGTAGTCTACACTCCCCACATCCCATACCTGTACTGTAGTCTACACTCCCCACATCCCAGACCTGTACTGTAATCTACACTCCCCACATCCCAGACCTGTACTGTAGTCTACACTCCCCACATCCCAGACCTGTACTGTAGTCTACACTCCCCACATCCCAGACCTGTACTGTAGTCTACACTCTCCACATCCCAGACCTGTACTGTAGTCTACACTCCCCACATCCCAGACCTGTACTGTAGTCTACACTCTCCACATCCCAGACCTGTACTGTAGTCTACACTCCCCACATCCCAGACCTGAACTGTAGTCTACACTCCCCACATCCTAGACCTGTACTGTAGTCTACACTCTCCACATCCCAGACCTGTAGTGTAGTCTATACTCTCCACATCCCAGACCTGTAGTGTAGTCTACACTCTCCACATCCCAGACCTGTACTGTAGTCTACACTCTCCACATCCTAGACCTGTAGTGTAGTCTATACTCTCCACATCCCAGACCTGTAGTGTAGTCTACACTCTCCACATCCCAGACCTGTAGTGTAGTCTACACTCTCCACATCCCAGACCTGTACTGTAGTCTACACTCTCCACATCCTAGACCTGTACTGTAGTCTACACTCCCCACATCCCAGACCTGTACTGTAGTCTACACTCCCCACATCCCAGACCTGTACTGTAGTCTACATTCCCCACATCCCAGACCTGTACTGTAGTCTACACTTCCCACATCCCAGACCTGTACTGTAGTCTACACTCCCCACATCCTAGACCTGTACTGCAGTCTACACTCCCCACATCCCAAACCTGTACTGTAGTGTACACTTAACACATCCCAGACCTGTACTGTAGTCTACACTTAACACATCCCAGACCTGTACTGTAGTCTACACTCCCCACATCCCAGACCTGTACTGTAGTCTACACTCCCCACATCCCAGACCTGTACTGTAGTCTACACTCCCCACATCCTAGATCTGTACTGCAGTCTACACTACCCACATCTCAGACCTGTACTGCAGTCTACACTCTCCACATCCCAGACCTGTACTGTAGTCTACACTTCCTACATCTGTACTGTGGTATACATTCCCACATCCTAGACCTGTATTGTAGTCTACACTCCCCACATCCCAGACCTGTACTGTAGTCTACACTCCCACATCCCAGACCTGTACTGCAGTCTACATTTCCCACATCCCAGATTTGTACTGTAGTCTACACTCCCAACATCCCAGACCTGTACTGTAGTCTACACTCCCCACATCCCAGACCTGTACTGTAGTCTACACTCTCCACATCCCAGACCTGTACTTTAGTCGACACTTCCCATATCGTAGATCTGTACTGCAGTCTACACTCCCCACATCCCAGACCTGTAGTGTAGTCTACATTCCCCACATCCCAGACCTGTACTGTAGTCTACATGTCACAACTTGGTGAATAGGAACAGTGTTAGTATTCGACTGTCACGTTGACCACGGGAACTCTGCTGGTTCCCACAACTTGTCCCCAGACGCCTGCATCCCTCACTGCTGGTCTTCTGTGGTAATTATTAGTTATAAATATAATAATAATTATAATAATTTTTTTTTAGATTACATTAGCCATTTTGTTCAAATGAAATATTTTTAAATTCTAGTCATCCATGTTAGTTTAATTTTAAATACCGTAAATCCTGTATTGGTAGTCGCACCCTAATTAAATCCACACCCCGACTTTTGACCTAAACCCTGACTTTCCTATGTGCAGTTTGTTCAGTCAAAAACCTTATTTAACCATTTCAGTACTACTACAGCCCTGACCAGCTGTGCCCACTGAATACTGTATTCCCAGTGAATATGCAAGATAATGGACTACCTCACTTCAAGTCAAGATATCAGCAACAAAAATGCATTTTATGAATAGGAATGTTAAACATTTTCGGAAAGTATAATAATCAGCGAATAAAATGCACCATATCATTTTATATTCCGTCGTCATGGTATCCAACAATCCAAGATGGCCACCAAGATTTCAGCGTTTTTGGAGTTGCTGAACTCAGCTGTATACTAAGTTCGCCGACATCGTTATTGTGTGTCGAACGTCAACATCCAACAAAGATTCTTCGCTAAAACTATCAAATAATCTGTCCAAAACATACGGTAGTAAATCGCTAGTTGAAGTAATGCCGTCCGCCATTGTGGCCACTGCAGATTTTGATCCATAAAAAGTCATAACTTTGCTATTAATCATCATAAATGAATGAATCAAGTATCATGTTATTGGTAAAATACTTCATTGTAATACATTGATAATAACTATATCACATTTTATATTATCGTTGGAATGTTACTATATGTGAATGTTGTCAAAATAGAAAACAAAAATATAAAATTTTCACCATGCTACCAGAAAATAACTGGGTGGTTGAATGTCCATACATCCAGTGAACGAAATGTAGCCATGCATTTAAGCTATATGGTAAAGCTATAATTATTCCAATATGTTGAGAAGTTTTATTTTTATGCCATTTTTATAGAATCATGTATAACGCTGATGTTATAAATGCAATGAAAAGACTACCCGGACTGTAGCTGGTTCAGTGCAGTCTAGCAGCTGTGTTGACTTTAAAAGTATTTGACTGACAGCTGGTAATAACAATGCGAATAATAGTAGTCTCCACCACATCTCCAGGCTTGACCTACTTCTTAGACAGTTCCAGACCATTGGGCCACCTGCACATTATAACACTGTATCTGGTACCAGTGCAAGTGCAGTTTACTCCAGTGCAAAGAGACACTTATAATGGTGTTGTTTTGACAATCATGTGAAGCCTGGCTTCAGTAAAGCCAAGGTGTGAACGTTGTTCTTGGAAGTCAATTGTGCTTGGAACTCAGCTTAAAACATCAACCCCTGATACCATGAGCAAGCTAAACAAAGCAGACAGTTGTTACAGATGATGTCTGCTAGTGTGGGACAGTTGCCAAGAACGACTGATGCCATCATATTCAAAGATGTTTGTGTGTGGCCCGTGGCCGCGATGCCGACGACTCAGATACGGATACGCGGGATGATGCCACCATGTCGTTCCAGGCAGCGTTCTTTGATTGTAACAACGAAAGTGATTTTGGCGGATTTTAGTTGTAAAATGGATGATGCCATCATATTTGAAGGTGTTTGCCCAGGGCGCGTGGCACGGATACATGTATGGAATGACAACGCCGGAACGGCATGGCCTTCTTCAATGATAGCGGTGAAGATGAAAATAACTTTGATGATTTTTCGTATGTTTTGATGTTTGTTTCTGAACACTTTATGGACACAGGTTTTTATGTGTTATGTAATGAATTTTTTGTACCAGTGGTAGTTGTAATACAATGTTTTATTGATACACCTAGCTTTGTTTTTTCGTAAGTTTTTCACTTATTATATATGTTACTACTGACAACAAGGGAGTATAACATTATTTAATGTTCTTCCCTTGTTGTGCTCATTATGTTATTATATAGGATTTGTCTTAATTTGATTTGTATTGTATTGTAATGAGTTACAATAAATTTGATTTGATTTGAACCCAGTGAGCCAATTTTCACAAAATTTTCGTTAAATTACTATATTAAAAATTTGCCATCATCATCATCATTTTGGCTACACACTACTGTAATTAAAGCCACGGCTGCAAATACAGGATTTACGTGTATATCTTTTATTCCGTGGTAACATGACTTATGCAACATATTAATTTATTATCACTGACTAATTAAGTCATTGTAAAGTATAAATAATACTGTTGATTACAATTTTGTTTTCTATACTATTTATTGATCAACAGTTGTTCACAGAAGTATACTGATGTTATACAATTTTCTAATTTGAAGCAAAAAATCAATAGCTGGACATAATAACTACAGATACCTGCCATAAACTAAAAGTGGTTAGGTAACCAGAGCCATGCCAGACACGATCAGATGGGGTCAGATCATATCACGTTATCCACCTCGACTCATCTTCTATTTGGTATATTTAAACAATACCTGGACGGCAGCAATACAGGACAGGCCTTCAAGTAATCTGACCAATATACTGAATATCTGAGTCGCCCACTGGCAACTGTACAAGAGCAGTGTACCCAAGTGACCCTCAGATGTTGAATGGTTCGTTAAGTTGTATTATTATGACCTGACCATTAACTGACCCAAACTGCGTACACATGTACAGTGCTCATTTTACTAGTGACTCTAGAATGTGCTTCGTGCATCAGACACGTTGCCCTTGTCTGCAGATATGCTGACACTGCAGGTGGAATCTCATTGCTTATGTAATATACAGTACATGACATGCACCATGCTTGTTTTATCACCAGCATCAGTAGACACTTGTACAAAGGAAGCTATCTAAAGTATTGGAACTGCTCCAGTAGTAACTGTCTAAATATAGTGGTCTTGCCCGGGAGTGGTGCTCTAACACATCATCTTTGGATTCTTCACATGACCGAGGCCGATGTTTATCTCACACGACCTAGTGACACACTAACACAAAAAACGAGCACATTTCACCAGGGAATAAATTATTTTATTTTTGTACATTCTAAATATAGTCAGTTCCCTCCATCAGGACACCATTACATCATATGTTATGTTGTTCTTTGTGTGGTTCACTTGTCCAGGCCTCTGAGGTATAGCTCCTGCAGTGCTCTTGCTGTTATTGCCCTCCACTGCTCCCTGTCCGCAGCCCCCTCCCTCCACTGCTCCCTGTCAGCAGCCCCCTCCCTCTACTGCTCCCTGTCAGCAGCCCCCCTCCCTCCACTGCTCCCTGTCAGCAGCCCCCTCCCTCCACTGCTCCCTGTCAGCAGACCCCTCCCTCTACTGCTCCCTGTCAGCAGCCCCCTCCCTCCACTGCTCCCTGTCAGCAGCACCCTCCCTCTACTGCTTCCTGTCAGCAGCCCCCTCCCTCCACTGCTCCCTGCCAGCAGCCCCCTCCCTCTACTGCTTCATGTCAGCAGCCCCCTCCCTCTACTACTTCCTGTCAGCAGCCCCCTCCCTCTTCTGCTCCCTGTCAGCAGCCCCCCCCCACTGCTCCATGTCAATAGAACCCTCCCTCCACTGCTCCCTATCACTAGCCCCCTATCTCCACTGCTTCCTATCAGTAGCCCCCTATCTCCACTGCTCCCTATCAGAAGCCCCCTATCTCCAAGGCTCCCTATCAGCAGCTCACTCTCCACCGCTCTCTCATATACATAAAAATAAAACAGACTTAGCAAGTTCAATGATGTATCGCCTGTTATGAAACAAATCTATTTCGGATACCTTTCACACAGCTGCAGTGACAGACCTGCCAGGGTACCCAATTACTGGACACACTAGTCACCAAACAACCAAAATAAACAAGCTATTTTCATTGTCCACATATCCAGATTAGAACTTACACAATGAAGTTATACAATAAAACAGATATATAACATATGGGTCCTCTACTTTACTTTTGGCAATTGCCAAAAAATGTATTGTGTATTACTAAAAATGGGTAAGTTGTTTCATAAGCTAATTATCTTCAAGCATATCCATTTCAACTTTTACTTGAAAACGAGTCATTGTTTAACCATACAAAATGTATGATTCAAGTTGAAATAAACATATTTGTATTACTGATCACTAAACTGGTGTTTATGAAATCAGAGTGCACCTAATATATATATAAACTAAAAAACTAACTTTTGCCAATTTGATTCTAAAATTTCACTCAATCTTAACCATCCCCACATCCATACTTCTCTGTACCATCCACTGTATGAACTTAATTGCCAAACATTGTGATTCCGCCTGTTCTCAAATGTCTTGCTGCTGACACGCAAGGTTCCTTAAGTCTGGGTAAAGATGACATTAATATTTAGTAGACATGCTATGGTCTCATTCATATATTCCAAAGCATTAACAGGGCCGTGTCTCCAATGCTACAGACACAATGTCCACCTGCCTGTAAATCAGCTTGGTTCAACATGAATCCAGACAGTAAATAACTTGTAGAATGACTTGTAGCTGGCAGTGTCAGCAATGGATGTCATGATAAAGCATGTCTTCAGCAAATAGCCAACACTATGAATGTCATTGCCAAGCAGATATAGCCATGATAAATATGTCATCAGCAAACAGGCTGGCTACACAATGGAAGACTTGAAGCACCAGGCGATAGGCCAGGCTAGTATCACATGATCAAATAAAATATGGAAACCAATGACATCAAGGGAGGGACCATCAGTGACAATGCAAGCAAAGAAAAATAAAGGACACCATCAGTTTGAGCAATAGTCATCCAGAGGATTAAAAGAAAGAAGTGCCATGAATAAAACGATGACATCACAAGGCCATTAGAGCAAGACAATGGGCTCACAAGACAGTCATCCAGTGGATTAAAAGAAAGAAGTGCCAAGAATAAAACGATGACATGACAAGGCCATTACAGCAAGACAATGGGCTCACAAGACAGTCATCCAGTGGATTAAAAGAAAGAAGTGCCAAGAATAAAACGATGACATGACAAGGCCATTAGAGCAAGACAATGGGCTCACAAGACAGTCATCCAGTGGATTAAAAGAAAGAAGTGCCAAAAATAAAACGATGACATGACAAGGCCATTAGTGCAAGACAATGGGCTCACAAGACAGTCATCCAGTGGATTAAAAGAAAGAAGTGCCAAGAATAAAACGATGACATGACAAGGCCATTAGAGCAAGACAATGGGCTCACAAGACAGTCATCCAGTGGATTAAAAGAAAGAAGTGCCAAGAATAAAACGATGACATGACAAGGCCATTAGAGCAAGACAATGGGCTCACAAGACAGTCATCCAGTGGATTAAAAGAAAGAAGTGCCAAGAATAAAACGATGACATGACAAGGCCATTAGAGCAAGACAATGGGCTCACAAGACAGTCATCCAGTGGATTAAAAGAAAGAAGTGCCAAGAATAAAACGATGACATGACAAGGCCATTAGAGCAAGACAATGGGCTCACAAGACAGTCATCCAGTGGATTAAAAGAAAGAAGTGCCAAGAATAAAACGATGACATGACAAGGCCATTAGAGCAAGACAATGGGCTCACAAGACAGTCATCCAGTGGATTAAAAGAAAGAAGTGCCAAGAATAAAACGATGACATGACAAGGCCATTAGAGCAAGACAATGGGCTCACAAGACAGTCATCCAGTGGATTAAAAGAAAGAAGTGCCAAGAATAAAACGATGACATGACAAGGCCATTAGAGCAAGACAATGGACCACAAGAGTCATCCAGGATTAAAAAGAAAGAAGTGCCAAGAATAAACGATGACATGACGCCATTAGAGCAAGACAATGGCTCACAAGACAGCCATCCAGAGGATTAAAAGAAAGAAGTGCCATGAATAAAACGATGACATCACAAGGCCATTAGAGCAAGACAATGGGCTCACAAGACAGTCATCCAGTGGATTAAAAGAAAGAAGTGCCAAGAATAAAACGATGACATGACAAGGCCATTAGAGCAAGACAATGGGCTCACAAGACAGTCCCAGTGGATTAAAAGAAAGAAGTGCCAAGAATAAAACGATGACATGACAAGGCCATTAGAGCAAGACAATGGGCTCACAAGACAGTCATCCAGTGGATTAAAAGAAAGAAGTGCCAAGAATAAAACGATGACATGACAAGGCCATTAGAGCAAGACAATGGGCTCACAAGACAGTCATCCAGTGGATTAAAAGAAAGAAGTGCCAAGAATAAAACGATGACATGACAAGGCCATTAGAGCAAGACAATGGGCTCACAAGACAGTCATCCAGTGGATTAAAAGAAAGAAGTGCCAAGAATAAAACGATGACATCACAAGGCCATTAGAGCAAGACAATGGGCTCACAAGACAGTCATCCAGTGGATTAAAAGAAAGAAGTGCCAAGAATAAAACGATGACATCACAAGGCCATTAGAGCAAGACAATGGGCTCACAAGACAGTCATCCAGTGGATTAAAAGAAAGAAGTGCCAAGAATAAAACGATGACATCACAAGGCCATTAGAGCAAGACAATGGGCTCACAAGACAGTCATCCAGTGGATTAAAAGAAAGAAGTGCCAAGAATAAAACGATGACATGACAATGCCATTAGAGCAAGACAATGGGCTCACAAGACAGTCATCCAGTGGATTAAAAGAAAGAAGTGCCAAGAAAAAAACGATGACATCACCAGGCCATTAGAGCAAGACAGTGGGCTCACAAGGAACATGCTACGTTAAACAGAATCCACTCTTACATATAAGGAACTTTTTAAAAACGAAAATATGCAAGAGAAAAGCCGCCACCGAATCACCAAGGATACTATTTCCGTGACATACTGGTGAAAGTGTACTGGTAGCGCATCCTCGAGATAATAGTTTTCAGTACACAACACCACTGTTTAGTAGTTAAATTGATTTTTAAGAGCAAAATCTATGAGCTGATAAGAATGTTAGTGAAACGATCCCTTGATGCACATAGACAGGAATCACTGAGAGGGTCAATCACTGACCTGGTACTTGTTTGGCCCAGCCTATCGTAGCCACGAGTTCTCGGTCGGCCAGGTCGGACAGAGTCGCCATCAGCTTGTATTCGTCGTCCGGCAACGAAGCGTCGGGCATCGCATAAACCTTCTCGGGTTCAATAGTCAGCAGAGCCGCCAAAATCTTATTGTCTGCAATGTAAGTGAAGAAGGATCAGTAACTCATTCACAGATACAAGATCGCTACATTGTTTATCGATATCACCTTCTTATTACCTTCTTTTCTTGTTGACTCAACCAGCTGTTAATACGGGAATACTATTACTGCCGTGTTTAATTAATACAGATCATGCCACGATGCAATACTAGTTAGTTTCTGGCTACAAATCCCTGATATTTAATTGGTAACACCAAAATGGCACGATGGATAATATATATATCTGGAAATCACAAGCAAATACAAATTTTTCAAAAAAATGCTGACAGATTTAAGTGAATGGAATTAACCAAACTTGGTGATTATTATAAACTTTCAAAAAACAGAATGATCAAACTGGCTCCTCAATAAAAAACTAATACAAACAACACAGACTCTTGTTTGTGAGTTAATATATATTACCATGGTAAACAAGTCGGTGTCACAAGAGAAATGTTTGTGTGGTATGAGAAACATGCATTATAGAAATGCCATGACCAACTAGGCTATGACAAGAATACTTACACAAGAAAACAAACAACTGCTACATTCACCCTAGAGCAAACACTGGTCACATCAACACACTTGTTTCATCAGTTTATTTTTAAATCTGACCCAAAATGATGCTGCAATTTTTAACCCGCAAATGTACATATATGTTGCATAAAACAGCTATTTGCCGGCTTCCCAAAGGATAAGATACTTACCTGCCACTTTCATTACCAAATTGCACAGAATGCCACTGTATGCAACAACTGGTGTTTACAGCCACACGGGAATGCAGCACTGGCATTTGTTTACATACTCCGTGTATTTACGTTTTACAAACATACACTGTTTCCCTCCAACGCCATTATAGATGACTCTCTTCACAGCTCTACACAATACCTGCGATTACTACAACTGTTTTGACACTGCCTTTAGAGCTTTCTTAATCTAACACCCACAATCTTTGACAATGAAGACAAAGTTCAGTAGAGTGGTGCTTTAGGCACAGCACATACCTAACTTGGCCTGACAACTATCATGAGATTAAGTGACAAAGTCTAAGTCCAGAGTACATCTAGTAAGCTGAGTGCAGCTACAATTAGATGCGACCTGGCAGGCGCCCCCTACAGCAGTAGGACCTGCTTCTTGTGGTACGCAGCTGTGCAATTTAAAATACAACACCTGGGCTCACTCTAACATACATTTAATTAATTTGACGTATGACTGTTTTTTCTTAGCCCTATTTATTTTCCCCAGTTATATTGACAAAAAAGGTATCTGATTTTGTTTAACCAAACTGAACTGTTTTGTAGTTATTGGTAAGTAGTTAACGAGAGCTAAGAATACATGACATTTTAACCATTTCAGTACTACAGCCCTGACAAGCTGTGACCACTGAATACTGTATTCCCAGTGAATATGCAAGATAATGGACTAACTCACTTCAGGTCAAGATTTGACCAACAAAAATGCATGAATAGAAATGTTATATATTTTCGGAAAGTATGATAATCAGCGAATAAAATGAGCCATATCATTTTACATTCCATTATCATGGTAACCAACAATCCAAGATGGCCGCCAAGATTTCAACATCCAACAAAGATTCTTCGCTAAAACTATCAAATAATCTGTCCAAAACATACGGTGGTAAATCGCTAGTTGAAGTAATGCCTTGCGCCATTGTGGCCACCGCAGATTTTGATAATCCATCATTAAAAACCGTGAAAATCAGCGTAAACTATTATCGAGCGATAATAAACAATGACCACTGCTGAATAGCTAATTTATTCGCCTTGACAACCGTACACGAGTGGCTCCACATAATGGATTATTACGAATAAAAAGGATTTCAATAGCAGACATCGCCAATGCCGAAAAACCGGCCTGCCGCACAGAAGCGTCACAGACAGTGCGGCCGGAAAACCGGCCAGTCGTACTGAAATGGTTAACTAATGAAATAATTTTTTTGCATTTAACAATTCTTTGTGTCTGAAAATGTACAAATCTGCATTACTGTTTTTACTGTTTTACAGCACATTTTTTGTATATTACATTGATTACTTAAACTTTTTTATATTTAAGTTTCAACTTTCTAGGTTTTGTTCAAAATGAACCTATACAAATCTACAACTAAATTCATCAGCCCTCAGGGACTCCCTTGCAGTCAGAATTATAGCAACCAAGAACCCCAGAGTGGCTCGAGAGGAGCTGGACGGAGCGCGAGAAAGAGCCGGGAGCAGTCTAAGCACTGAGCAGGTCCTGCCACCTACCTCTCTTAGACTGTGCGCCTGGACGGGAGGGTGAGTAGTAAACTCACCCCCGCCCACGACGCCCCGTGGTGCGGGTGCGGGAACAACGTTGAGGTGCAGGCTGTCCAACCACTGTAACAAGAGGCTGTGGACTCCTGCACCTCGAGGCTGACCGAGAGAGGTGGTCCTCGGCCACTTCCCTGCAATGCAACAAGGCTTTCGGGCAACAAAACAAACACACAGCAATATCAGATATTGCTGCTCCGTATCACCGATGGCAACAGACATAGACAGGATCATCTGCCAAACAGTGTCATTTTGTTTTCGTTTGCAAGATGATCATGTTACTACGCAGTCTGGTAAACAGACTGTGTACCTTCTCTTCAACATTTACAGAATTTTGTAAGCTACATATCAAGTCACAAAATAACATTTTACAAAAACAGATACGTAACTTTTTATATTACATGAACACGTCATTACATCTTATTACACACATTACAGTTCTTAGTTATTTAGAAAGATGTTACCACTGCAGAGTAGAGCACATCATAGGTCATGTGACCAACGTTGCAGTTGTTGGGAAGCCAGCAGAGTGGAGCTATTACGTGTAAGTCGCAATATAAGATGGTACTTACTTTGTATGTGCGGCTGCACTGTGTCTATTGGTGGGCTTTTCACACTGACAGGAAATACGAACTGTTTGGGACAGCTCGAGTACTTGGACCGGCCTCCCCGCCCGCGATCCTTGCGTACGCCTACAACCACCAACCATGATTCAGTCATTTTTAAATGTCTCTCATTTATAACGTACAATGTAGAAAAGCCAAGTTCTTATATAGCGTAGTATCCAGTCCTCTAGACTGCTCAAAGCACTTGACACTGTACTCCCTGGCAGACATGTTCAATCAAACACCATCTCCACTTCTCTCGGAAGCACTGTACAAGTACATGCAATTAAACTGATCTCACAACAAAAGATGAATCACGAAGCAGGAGATGTTTCAAATCTTCAGTTAAATAAAATTAAAAAGAGTGTTACTCCAATGCAAATATTGATAATACACTTAAGCAATTATTAATTCTGATTGACCAGTTTTTCAATTTTAATGTAATATAAAATCCTTTTATTATCTACACACCTTATTCTATTTTTATATATGCATTATCTAAATAAATTTGATTAATGCAAGACATGCTTGTAATATACATATACATATATACATCTTTCTCCTGTATATTTTCCTTGGGGAGATACTCTAGGATATATCTCCCCTAGAAGTATCTTCTTCCCTAATGGGGGAAGATATCCAGGGAAGATACACTGCCACAGTGAGGAAGACAAGAGTACATATGTTGATGTTGTTCAGATAAAGCCACAGTTTGTTGGAATGTTTTGCCAACACCCATGTTTATTCTGTACAGTTCCAGTAACAACCAACTCACCTTCCTTTAGCATGCCCATGCGTAGACACTTCTGGAAGCGACAAGCCTGACAAGCCCTTCTTCTCCTCTTAGTGATCACACAGTTGCCACTTGCTGGGCATGTGTACTCAATGTTACCTAGCAAACCATCAGCAACATTAACACATTTTACTCAAGTTATTCATAGTTTCTGATTCACCTTGATATATGTTTTATAGCCGAAAGAACATTTCAAGTACTTATTTCAACATGAGATTGGATTTATTTTAACATCCTTTGAAAGTAAATCACAATATTTTATACCAATCTATTCTTTTTAAATAAATATGTCTATTAAACTAATTGTATGTATACTTAGTGTGAAGAAGTACTCTTCAGTTATACTGTCAAAGGCATCCAAATGGAGGTAAAGCTCAGTAATTCATACAATGTAATCTATAAATATAATTATCTACTTAAAAATTCAAATATGTAGATACACATGACATCCGTCATAGCATGGATGATCACATAAACCTTAAATCTACATTGATGTGATTGTTTATTATCCATACAGGAAGGTAGAAAACCAATTTATATAACACCATGGAAACATGACTATCAAGTGACAACTGCTGTAAAATGTTATGACTGTCAGTGTTACTGGTTATATAAACTAACTGCAACAGAAAAAGCAAATCAATTGTTGCATCAGCCAAACCTACACCTAACTTTGCAGATGCAGCATTTCAAAAATGTTGCAAATGCAGCAATTCACACACAATGATAATAATTTTCTTTTGCACATTAGACATACGGGGTGGGGTGTGTGTGCAGGTGGTTCATGGCCCTGCCTTAACATAAATACTGGCCTGGCGCCCCAAAACTGGCAGTGATAATTTAATATAACGTAATAAGTTATATTAAATGATCTGATGCAGAGTCTGTCCTACGCGTATGACAGAGCTAGGATGACCCTGTTAACGCAGGCACTAAATTCGGTCGAATGCTGACGTGTATAACACAATGGTGGTGGAACGACAAGACGCCGACACACCAATAAAATTGGAACGCGCGCGATTGCTAGCGAACTTCATTTACATTTGAATTTCCTCAAATCACTATTTACTGTAAATTTTCACTTTTCCACCGGATAACCGTGTAGGGTCATTTTACTTGTCCGGGCCAAAAATCACTTGTCCTAGACAATTATTTGTTATTAATAAAAGCATTCATATCAGCATCACAAAAATATTGGTATACATCATGTAATGTGTCTACTTTTAATATTCGTGATGAATAATAATGATAATGGACCGAAAATAGTTGCAAATAAAATTTAGCAATTTCAAAATTTGCAGATTAAATCAAATTGTGTCTTTGATCACAAGTCACTCAGATGTACATGCAACGAAACAGCAAGAACATTGTGTTGTTGTCATAAAAATAAGAGACTTTTTACGGGTTTTTTCCGAAGCTTCGATTCCCCTTGACAACCACTCGGACAAGATAAAATATTGGCAGACAAGTAGATTTCAAAACATACTTGTCCGGCAGACAAGTAAATATTCTGGCTTATTTCTATCGTTGCTTATCAATAATAATTAATAGTACATAAATTTCATGCAGAAAATTGTGGATTTAAAATTTGCTTGGTGGGCCAGTAACTTTTCAAACTTTAGTTACCAGCATCCTGGGACACTGGATAAAAAAGTTTAATGTCGAGACCTGTGCTCCTACCAATATGGTACAATTTGATGCTTTAAAAACAAAACTAATGTTAATAATGGATATAACTGGTCCCAATAATTTTAAGTTCGGAAATTAAAATTCTGAATAGTCAAAATAAATTTGCTCTGCACATTCTGTAAGACTGTCCTAAAAAATAACACATCAAATTACAATAAATCAACAATGAGGTTTCCGTGCAAGAATACAAGACAATTACAGTAGAACATGTATCGAGTGTGGTCGATGCTTTACGTGACCACATCATGGACAGCCGCTTACCGAGTTACTCAGTTCCCACCGACTGTCTTTTTAATATTAACTGATCTGCCACCACAATGTATTGAAAGATTGCTTCTGCAGGGCTGAAGTGGTGGTTGCTCAAGACAGGTTCTACGTACAGTAAAGCATGAGCATACATCAGACTTGCTTCCTACCTTGAATGGTTCGTTTGAAGAATGCTTTACAAGCTTCACAAGACGCGACCCCATAGTGGAAGCCTGAAGCAATATCCCCACATACAAGACACAAGCGATTAGGGCTCTCACAGCCTTCACTGTCCATGCCAGCCTTGTCGTCTAAACTCTCCGGAGTCGATGATCCACAACTGCGGTCGCCATCTTCTCCGCGGTATACCAAGTTCATAGTATCGATGTCATCGTAGCCATTCAGTGAGAGACCAAGGCCACCAATGCCTCCACATGATGAGGAAAACATGGAAGAGTCACGCTCCAGTGATGAGGAAAACATGGAACAGTCACGTTCCAGCTTGATCCCCAAGTTCTGACGTTGCTCATATCCCATCATGGTTCAGCAAGGCACACCGCAATGCACCAACAGAAGGTGAAAGAAGTGAATGTTGTCAGGTTGACATCACTCGAAGGCAGTTGACAAACTGAAACAAAACGTATAAAACATTTTAGATTACGATGGTTAAATCATCTCATTTTAATTATTTTGACCATTACAGGGTTAAACATGTTAATTACTGTCAAGCACTTTAAATAAAAGTAAGAAGGTTGACATTATTCATTGTGATTTTTAGAAAAGATTTATAGACAATGTAGATGAATTTTATTGATACAAATTTTCTTCCGCTAATTACTGACACTGTCTGACTCAGTGACTATCATCATCAAACAAACATTGTTAGACACCATTCAAGGAATGAACCATACCCCTAAGTCATACTTAGTTAACTGATATTACATGAAAGAAGACATATATATATATATATAGTTTCATTCATCACAAGTATGTATGATGAACTGTTACCTTCTAAAAGATAACACAGTGTCTTAACAAGTTTATCCCTAGATTAAATGGAATCTGTTGACATTCTATAAATATGAAAACAATCTTGTTGAAGCTCATGCATAGCAACCAACAATGTGCACAGATATATTTATTCTTGTTAAGGGGTACAAACAAGCAAAAGCTTCCTAAATTAACTTACGATCAAGGCATGTTACACATGTATGTACTATGTAATCGTACATTTATATATATATATATATATATATACATATATACAGTGATGGTGTATTAATGAAATTACAATCTTGGCTGATTAGCAGCTTCAGTGAATGTCTCTATTGTGTGACATTCTAAGGTCTTCAATGAAAATAAACTGTTTGCATTTTTTGTGTCATCCTGATACTGTAATTACTCTGTATTCATTGGATGAATTATATCTTTAATAAACACTGACTGAATAGATCAAATCAAATCTGACACTGTCGGATTTGATTTGAAATCAAATCAAATTTGATATCAAATCAAATTTGATATCAAATCAAATCCGACACCGACAGCCGAGTGCTGAACTGTAACTAATTGTTGGGCCAGTTAATGCTATGTGGATGAGTGATTTTAATGAAAAACTCAACAATACAAAGTATTGTCACCTTTATTTTGTTTGTATGCTTTGTGTCAGGACCATGACATGTGCCATGATTGAGTAAGTGTCCTGACTGGGCTGTTTATTGGAAATCTGATGGCATCTTGGGCTGATGCTGAGCTGCGTGAAGCTGTGGATTTTGCCTTTAGAAGTTTAGTCAGAGTGCCGATAGGAATCTGCACACAAACACATACAGGGACATCTGCTAGAGTGTGTAATAATCATAGCATACGAGCAAATGCTGCCATGTTTTGTTTATAAAATATTGTTTTCAGGAAATAATTTTTTTTTATAAAAACGAAATCTGTTACAGTCTTGCTAAGCCACTAGGTGGCTAACGCATTGTGCGTGTCATGCTTCGGAAATCTCGCACTGGAATAAAAATGCTTAAAACAACATAATTTAAACTAAACTAGCAGTTTCGTAATCTTTTGTAAAACAGAATAACTCACCAGTATGTAAGCTCCAGAAGTGTTAACTAACGTTGTTGGTTTGCTTCTTTAAACACAGTTATAAGACTACTCGTTTCCTCCAAGTCGAAGCAGACGTCAAAAATGCTGGTAGGTGGCGTATTTTGGTGAATGATTGACGTCATTAACCAAGCCGAGGCGTGTGAGGCCGTGTGCAAAGGAACTAGACGATACGTGCTTGGCGACACGTAGCTACGCATGCGTTCTATTGGTGTTCGTCCACGTAGGTCAGACAATGTCACTTATGTAAGTGCCAATATTATATGATTCTAACATTGGAGTATTTTGGGGGCCATTGGGCTACGGCCCTCCCCTTGGCTTTGTAGAAATAATTGTTTAGTATACTAACTGAAGCATGGCAAATCGATGAGTGACTAAGCTTGGTCCCCTTTGTTCCATTTTCCGGGATCCGAAATATACCACAGCACTCTAGATGATCCCACACTTGACGCAATGAGTTCTTTTTATGTACTAGTTTACACAGTAGGTTATAATAGCTACTTTCCACTCTCAAAGTACTAGGTTCTATACCAGCTGGCAGACCCTATCAGTAGTTCCAATATGTATTATCTGTCTTCGGGTTATCGTAAGAGTAGTTAAATTATAATGATTTCTTTCTGAATTGTCTAACAAAAAGTTGTTTTTTTCGTAGAATTTTTTATTTAAAATTTTTATGAAAACAAAAAATGCTAATTTTTCGAGTTTTCAATAATTGGTAAACCTTTGAGTATGTTTGGTTTTACGTATTTGTAATTGGTAGTATCATCAAAGAGTGTCATTATAATATTGAAAGTCTCCAGTTATATGCCTACTACTGTGAATTTATATAATAGGCAAATAAGTATGGCATTTCCGATTCAATACTAGTAGCGACACCGTACGGACAGTTTGTGACACACTGCGTAAACGTAGATTATGGTAGTCGAGTGTTGAGGTTTATTTGTTTCAAGTTTTTGTATTTGTAATCTTGCATCGTTATGTGAAAGCCATTGTAACATGTTTACCACAAACAATTATCACACCTTAAATTTATATTATATTTTTTGGTGAATAAAACGGACTGAAATTAGAATGCATTTATCAGCATTCACCATTGTTTATACATTCAACTACTCACCAGCTAAGTTGCTGCCATGATTTCTGTTAAACTATGTCACACCGTATTCTCAAAGGATTATAATTCCAGTATCTCTCTCGCACGTGCATAATTATATAAGTATCTTTAACTAGTCGAGACTTGTTCCAAGCCGTAGTGTGGCGCCACTATTCTTGTTGCCCGCTTCACGTCATACACTGCAATCACTACTTATTGTATTATGCGAGGGTTTTTAAACGACTACCCTCACATGGATCATGATTTGTTGGGTGTGGTTACTTCTATTAGATGTTATAGACAACATGGTAGTTATTTATTAGAATTGCTGTGTAGACAAATATTTTTGAAAAGTTTCATCAAATATTCATTATCTTTGTACAACTTGTACAAGTTTCTCTATCAACATCTCCATCCTACTAACCCTAATGTTACAAACCTAGGCTTCAACCCAGGGGGTGTCTACCCGGCGGATGCTGCTTATAATTTATGCCAGTTAAGTAAAAGATTGCCGATATATCTACTGGACGTTACTTACTATAAGTAAAAGGAATACAAACGTGTAAAAGTAGAACTGCGTTATGTTCACTATTCGCTCACAAACGTGCCCTGGAAAACAAAAACAAACTAGTTCACCACCTAATCAGTACAAACTGAAATACAGAATCCATTAATTATATTGGCGAACTGGACAGAAGTATTGTATTCAACTTCTTGCAGTAATAGTTATCATGTTCTTGGTAGAATATGAATACCAATTTGTTCACATTAACTTATGTTACACATCTCGCTAAATGTGTATTTTCTGTCACAAAACAAGGACCTCTTATGCCTCTTCTCCTAACGATAGAAAGACAAACGGAGACAGGAGAACGCCAGACAAATCTGAAAGGACCCGCAAAGCGAATAATGATAACACAACATTGGTAGTGATGGTGTCACACAATTTATTATCACCTCCGAGAAAATGCAAGGACCACAAATGAGATTAATAAACCACTATCCATAACAACTTTCCCCAGTTAAGATTAGTGATTTTAGTCAATGATAACTGATGTGAAAATAATGCAGCACTAATAGTATGTATATGAATCGATGAAGACAATCACAAAGAAACGTAGTCGATTACATACGCACAATTAGCACATACGTAGCTTCTTGTATCACAGCGTTAAGTCTTGGTTAACATAAGGGACTTTAATTGGCCAACTGAAATCGCTCACATAGTACATTCCTGAATGATGTGTCGTAATGTTTTGAAGGTGTGTATATTTATATACATGCATGGACATGCGCTTGTGATCAGCACACAAACCAAAAATTCAATATTCAAAGACCTACATACAAACTAACAAACAAACAACAATTCGTCAATTTCATATTTAACACCACTGGTTCTTTGCAAACCAAACTATGTCTACGACGTCGTGGACTAAAATACCAAAACAATGATTAGTCAGATAGCTGCTGCTAGTTAAAAGTGCAGGCCAACGAAACACTTCAAACGTTGGAAAACCAGCTCCCACTGTCTCGTTTACCGACAAACAAATGAGTGGTTGAGCAGTGGTAATGCATTTGACGTTGTTTCAACACATGGGAACCATAATAAAAATTATATACATAAAAGATGATTCACTGTTCTCCGTTGAATTTCTCTCATCTTCTCCTCATTCATTCTTCCTTATTCCAGTGCATGCTACCATAAAAGAACTGCTTTATCCGCAGCTCATGTTATACTGCCTGAAGCCAGTCAAATCTACTTGCATCTTCTAAGTGATTTAAAATGTACAAACACATATTAAGCTCTAGTAGCAAGCTGCTGCGTATGCCAGTGTTGTCTATCTAAATTATGATTATTTTTGGTGTACGGCATAAAATCATGACATTGTGCCAATATCATGCAACATATTACAACCACACTTTGTTATACATACTCAAAACAATATATTTATCATCAGCGTAAACTTTCTTCACACGCGTCAGCATTTAACTCTACGCAATGAACCTGGTCACTCCAACGTTGACTGACTAAGGACAGTCGGCGTTACTCAAAGCCTTAATTAAAATAAACAGCACAAAATAAAAAAAGTTAACTATTAATAAACACGTTAACACGACCACTCTCTAACACAGTATCGACTACTAAATGACGACTAAATTATTTGTGCTTCTGGCAAGTTTCTTAGTCCATAAGATCAATATGCTGCCTCTGAAAACGCCGATTGCGGCACAAGTCTACAAAGTCTTGATGCTGGGATTCGGGGATGTGACGAGGAAGAGATTAGAGGGAACAGAGGGATGAAATAAGAGGGAGCTGAGATAAGAGGGAGCTGAGGGATGAGATAAGAGGGAACAGAGGGATGAGATAAGGGGGAGCTGAGGGATGAGATTAGATGGAGCAGAGGGATGAGATAAGGGGGAGCTGAGGGATGAGATAAGGAGGATGTGGGGAGAGATGAGATATGAGGGAGCTGAGGGATGTGGGGAGAGATGAGATAAGGGGGATGTGGGGAGAGATGAAGTGACAAGATGAAACAAAGGACAGAGTACGAGTGTCAGGTAGAATCAATGTAAATGACCAGGATGATAATTACGATGAGCCGACCAATCAGACGTCTTCAAGATATCCCGTGGTGCATCTCAATTTAACATATAAAACACGACGTTGTTTTGCTAACATCGCCATTCAAATATTACATCTCTCCGTCCGTGATCACACACTATGACAACTAGTATCCGTTATTTGCTTTGTTCCAACTATATATACTATATACATAGATATTTTCAATCGCCATGGAAACTTTTTATAGCCCAGCTAGAAGGGCGTTTTGTGTACGTTTCAACTTGCTGGTGGCTCCACCTACTGGTGCGTACTGAATGTAGTGCACCTGGCTAACAGCAACATCTGGAGTTAGTGAAGGCTTGCACTGTTTCGTGATGCATCAAGGTGGTCATGGACTCTTACGTAACCGTTTAGTGATAGTTGGGAGGGAATGGATTTTTCATTCATGTTGAACTGAACTACTTTATACATAGAAAGAAAATTATTTATAGACACAACTAAAAATATTTGGCATCAAAAGGTGGCTGTTTTTCAGATACATGAAATAGTGACTTATATAAGATGCACTAATGCTACCATCAAGACTGTTGCTTAGAAGGCTGTTGGAGACTAGTGTTAGATACGTGAACAATGTCTAAAGGTTAATGCTTGTTCAGACTAACCAATTAGTGACAGCATCTGAACACAACAGTCATAATTCTTCACTTTTTTGTCTACAAAGTTGAGTATTTCTTCTCAAAACTTGTTTTTCTATTTTTAACAGAGCAGTCATGTCTGCAGTTACCCGTAAACTGATAACTATTAACATTTTGATTAATTTATGATTGAAAATGCAAATACTAACTTTCACATATTGTGAAATGATATCATTAAAATATTTACCTAAATTTTTCATTATGAGAAAAAAGTGAATTATTCAGAGTACCTTATTGAAAGATCACTGAAATTTGCAATAAGCTAATTTCTTTAATTCGAGTGTAGACAACGTAGATAAGAAGTTACAACATTGGTAAATTTAAACAATATGGAGATTTAAGTTTCCAATACAGCAGTAACGTGGGAAGGTGTCGAGATATAGCGAGCAGGACATCGACTGGTAACCTGTATCACAGTTCTCTGATAGCACTGCCACACTCGGTGGTGCCAGTGATGATGTCGGCCACAGACGACCTCCCTCAGTGTGTATTAATCAAGATCAATGACATTCTAAGATCTACAGGTGTGCAATCCAAGCATGCACCTCTGCACGATCGACTGACTGACCGACTAAACAATGTGTGAATTTCCTAATATTAACCTGCACGCGGCACACGGTCCGAGGCTGGACGCAAGCTTCCACATTGATACACTAGATGGCGTAGGTGTGTTACGAGCGTGTGTACTCCAGCATTTCGCTCAAGAGTTTGTGAAGTGGAACATGGTCATTCTTCTTCACTTGGAACCAGTATTCCTTGGCGAGGATCTTTGCCTGCATGAGGAGAGGCAGAGCGAGGAGAAGGTTGCCCGACCGACGCTGACTCGCGGCGACACCGTGGGGTCGCTCGTACTCGATCAACGCGTCGTGGATGCGATCCTGCAGCTCCTGCACACGCTCCGTGTTCTCCACGTTCATGTCTGAAACAAATGACACATTGTGAGTTGTCTATGAATGCTGGTTGGTTGAGTAAAAAATAGTAAACAGTCGTACCTCGTTTTTGGATCACCTCGGTAATACAGCCACCTTGGAATTTTGGTCAATCTGCCAAATTATTTATTTAACAACAAATCACTATCATGACCACCTTATTATTAAGTTATTTAGGCCGAGTCCTGATGATGATCTTAGTAGTGATTGGTTGAAACTCCACATGTACATTCATAAATACACAACTACTAATTCTAAACCAACTAATTCAGTATTGTGTGTTAAAGGAAAACAAAAGGCAACGTTTTGGTGTTAAGCATCTACAAGAGTTAATAGAAACTAACAATTTCCAACTACAATCAAATTTTTAATGTCAGCGGTTTACCAGGAAAACATTTTTGAACACACAACTACCGAATTTCTATGGACTACGCCATTGTTAGAAGAAAGTGACGTCATACTGTCGTAACTCAATTCGTAAATTTTCTGCGTACTATTTTTTCTCAACTCCGTTAGGTGGCGCTATGGGAAGTTTACCAATTAAACTATGTGCGCATGCATTGTGACTGTGTAAATAAGATGGCTTTCCGATTCTTCGATTTCGAAGCAGCTGGTTACCGGTTTGAACCACAAAAACAAGGGCCTGTGTTGGAAGATAGGGCAGAGGCACGTGTCGGTGGGCACGAACAGGAAGGCCCACGCACTGACAGTGGAAATGTCGAGGCGCATACCATGCCGAGATGAAATTGACTGGTGTCGGTGTGGAAAATGCCGCAGCGATCTCCTTGTTCAGGAACTAGAACTGAATATGTCTGCTGCCAGGTGGTGGTTGCGACTCGACAGCAACGCTGTTGGTGAAGGTACTTATTTATCTGTTTATTTTGTTGTTTAAATAACCGATGAGCCTAAGTTCCGGGCTGCGTATGAACAGCGAGAGATGATCGTTTGGGCCGGGACACGTCACTTGTCTTACATTTGGGATTGGTTGACTTTTAACTTAGTTAGATCTCACTCTCAGACTCGGTGCCACTGGACTCAGTGTTTGAACTTTGACATGTCCATTTTCGAATACCACCCATGGCTGTACCCTCACTTTTTAAAATAAATGTAGTTGAATGGTTCCATGATTCATGTGAACCAAAATTGTACAGGGCAGAGCTATGATAGAAAATAAGCAGGAATTAACTCCCTTTTGTTCTATCCCCGTCGACACTCTTCACATTCGCAGTAATGGCTATGCATATATGAACAATATGTGGCAGTACTACTTTTTAAACACATGGCAGGTAGATAGATTATTTTCAACTTTATGCATACTGCAATTTTTCTGCCCAAAGTTTACATTGGGTCTTATGAATAAAATATACATTGAACATTTTTCAGCCAGAGCCCCCATTTGTTTTGGTGACAAAAAAAATGACCACCATTTTGTGTAAATATTGACACATTTCAAAACGGCCTTCCTTAAGGCCAGACACCCCAGGTGAAATGGTGTTTTTTAACAAAAAATACTGAAAATGGTTTTCTGCCAGATTATTATACCTTTGTATGCATACTATCAATAAAGTTCACTTCTATGACAATTACGTACATCTAAGTGAGTTTTAGTCATCATGGATCAAGCATGTCGATATCATGTAATAAAATCCATTATGCAATCTTTGACCGCCATTTTCTCAAAAACGTTTTTCTTCAAATTTCTGCATTTGGAAACGGGATATCTCTTGGAATAATTATGCTATATAAATAATGTTTTCAGTGTTGCATTCAGCATATTCTACTGTGTGCAATGATCAGACACTTTTTAAAAATCATGAATAGTTTGAAAGATATAGCCATATTTCTTGCCAAAAAACTATATTTTTTTCGTATTTTACCAAAAAATTATTTAAAAAATAAAAACACATTTCAAAAAATGCTCTGATCATTTCACAATAGAATCTATAGAGAACATGGATTTGCAAGAATTATAACTATGTATGGATTCAATAAAAAATGGCAGTGTTTCCAAATTTGCCAATATTTGCTCAAAATGACGGCCATTTTGTTTGTTACCATGGAAACGGGGGGTCTAGCTGAAAAAAGTTCAATATATATTTTACTCAGTAAGACCCATTTCATGCACCGGGCAGAAAAAATTGAACTGTTTGCACAAATTAAAAAATAATCCTATCTACCTGCCGTGTCTGGTGATTACCTGCATGATATTTCTATGGACCCAGGTATAATACTGGGATGAATACAATAAGAGGATCGTGATGCATTCTTTGTGAAATCTGTTCAGAATAATAATCCATGTTTGCTTAACATTCGTGTAAACCTATTATTTAAATGCTTATTTCATTGTTACAGGTGGACTGCTGTGCATTACAAACAGCAGGGGATTTAGAATTCTTTGTTTGGAGCAGGTGATACTGCAGAATGGGAATTAGACCGTCCAACAAACAAGTACGTATATATGTGCATACATTGTTATAAGACCAGTGAAATGTGTTGTTAAATATTTATTGAAATGTATTAATAATGAACACAATACAACATCATAGTAGCACTAGCAATACACATATATATATATACATACTTTTGTCAGCAATCTCATGCCTGATGCCCAAATTATTAGCAATCTTCCAGGGAAATTACTTAGTGGACTTACCATACGTCATCTACCATCGACATGCTAAGCAAATTCACATCATTGAACTGACTACCATTTCAAACTAAAATCAAGAAAGATCACGTATTCAAAACTAACAAGTATATCACACTAATCCATGATGTAAACAATAACGGAATAAAATCAGAATTAACATGCATTGAAATAGGTTGCAGAGGCTATGTATCTGAACCCAACAAATCTAAGACAACCTCCTTAAAATCTCTTGGAATAAAACCACCAACAAAACAACTAATTCAATCGTATGCTTGTCTAAACTAGCCCTGCTAACGCCATTCACCCTTTCTAAATGTAAAGACGAACTACAATGACTAATTTAAACATGACGACCATCACCCTAATATGACAATAATTACAAAATAAAATTCCCTCAACAGCAAGTAATCCTATACATAAATGTGTTCATTTTCAATATGACTTACTTTAGTCATTATTTACCTTAGCCTGCTACAATATACTACTATACATAGCTATTTACTGTATTCACACGTGTACTTGGATTATCGTTTCACATTTTATTGTATTCTACTGTGTGAATAAAGTGATACTCTCCCACTACAGAAGAAATTATAATGGTTCCACTTAAGTTATCATAACTTATAGATACAATGTTTGTTGAATCATCATAATTTGTTCTGTAGTGCAAAATTACCAATATTTGCCTTATTCCAGATGAACACATGTTTAATGGTAAACAATTTATATAAAGGAATAGTGTCATTATAGAACCGATTTTTATATGTCATTTATTTACAATGTCAGATGTTTATTTGAGCCTAATTTATTTCAGGTCTCTCAGGTGGGCTGCATACAGACAGTTTACCTGGTGGATCCATGGCAAGCTGGGACGAAGGGTACGGAGAGTTCTACCAGCATGCGCCAGCCATGAAATAAGATCAAGGTTCCCTGCCCCCGATGGGGAACAACACGAGGGATACCACTCTGGACTTGAAAACTAAACTAGACAATGTACATGTGACCTATGAAGCTGTAGGTGGGTGGTGGCAGTATTTACTGTCTCTTTACAAATTGACTGACTTGACTCTTGCTGCCAGCAGATCCTCCTCTGGTTCTGGGACATCTGCCCCAGTGACTGTAATCGAATGCAGTGTGATATTTCTTATAAACACATCTGTCACTCGATCCATGAGCATAGACCACCTGCTGTGGCCTGTTACGCAGCACCCATTGCTTGCGTCTTTTGGACCACATGACACCAGTCTCAACAGGTTTGTCTGGGCTGAGACGTGGTCGGTAGTTCCACGCCAGAGCAGACAGCATCAATCTAGCTTTCATTCCTACAGTGAAGAATAGTGCATGCAGTATTCTAATAAAATGTCTGCAAACAACTAGTGTAACACACCAGTCTATATGTTGTTAGTAAGCTGCTGTTATTTACCTGTGTAAAGTGTTGGTTGTTTTTAGTAACAATACAACGGCCAATCATGGTAATCAAACTGGTACATTAGTAAAATGATACTGATCCTTACAAATAAGGCATTCCATCATAACATTCCTTCACATAATTTATTATAACTAGTTTTTTCTTCTTAATTTCTGTGTCTACTGTATATACAGTAACTGTATTTTGATATCATGTTTTGATTTTATATTTCTTTAATAAAATTGGTGATAATGACACAAGTGCTCTTATTTATTTCATTACAGACAATTGCATTCTGGAATGTAATTATTACACAGAGATGTAATTTATTACACTCAAGTAACTGTACTCATAAATGTACACAGCAACTGATTACATGCAATAGGTAGGGTGATACAGAATTGGCACTATCCATCTGTGGAGTATTCGCTCCTTCACATCTGAGTAACTGAACTACTGAAAAGTTGGTCATCAGGAACTTTGACTATGTAACATTTTTGGTCCCATACATAAGTCGGTGGTCCACATAACATGTAAAAAGCATTTACATTATCAGTTTTGGAAGTCTGAATAAACACATTTACTGATAAGGTAGTAGTCATGCTGGCTGGTACTTTTGAGTAGCCATCCTGAAAAAAATGAGTTGGATGCCTATGAAATGCAGTAATTTTGAAAACTTATTATAATGTTAGTTATACATAGGAGCTGATTTAGTGTATTTGGGATTCAAGTCGGTGACTGGAATTCACCTTACAGCATTAATCACTACTTGGGTCGTGGTCCCTACTCATCGTCTACTGATTGCAAATCTAAGGGTTACTTGTTGCTTTGGACATGCCTCAGATATAAAATGAATACATATCAAGTTTGATACTTACTCCAGCAAATGTGTGTCACTGTTGCATGTTGCACAATACCACCACAGATGGTTTGATACATTCTGTATCCAATGAAGGAGGTCCTCGCATCCCTTGCCTTGGACCTTCGCAGTAAACTTGCGGTTGATGCCTTTCCCCATGTGCCACATCATGTTGGTGATCGAGCTGAAATGCAAATTACAATTATTTATATTTTTCATCCAAATTCAAGATATTTTCACAACAGCTGTTACCTCTTTTTGCTATTAGTGTGCAAAAAACTAGTTAGTGAAGATGTGTGTATATGGTATATTATTAAAGATATTTCAACAATATATGATTATTGAGTGATGCCATTATTTTTATAATACAAACATGGTGTATCTGGTGAGCTCATTGATAACTATATTTGGATCACATAATTACTCCCAGAGATATCCTTCCAAATGCAGAATTTAAATATTTTTTTAGAAAATGGCCATCACATGTGGCTTCATGGATAACAATTACTTGATATTGACACCCTTATTCCATGGATAAGAGTGGTTTAAAGGTATGTAATTGTTGTAAAATGATATCTATTCACACTAAACATAATAAGCTATCATAATCTGGCATAAAAAACAGTTTAGTATTTTTTTCTCAAATAAAACACTTTCACCTGGGTTGTATCCCCTTAAGGGTAGCCACTACTCGAAAACGGCCATAGGCCATATCTCTGTTAGTACTGAACATATCTTAGCCAAATTTGGAGTACTAATTAGTTAAATGAATAGTACATGATATGTGGTATGTGGGCTCATTTGCTTGTGCAGTGCCATGACAATCAACATTTCTCATGCCCCATGCATCCTTGAAAATTATTCTGAGCTAACAACTATATGTGTGATCATGCAGTTGTCAAGAGTCATTAGCTAGAATACTCCTTTGTGCAATAAGGTGGTTTTGGGCAAGGAAGTTTGACTGCAATGACTGTTGTGAGATGGGACTTTAGGTTTGAGCTTTTTTCATGACGCCTTGAAAAATGCTCAAACCTGAACAGTCAGTGAAGTCAGATATCCTTGCCCAAAACCACCTTATTGCTTAAAGGATTATTCTAGCTAATGATTCTTGACAGTTGGATGATCACACATACAGTTGTTAGCTCAGAATAATTTTCAAGGATGTGAAAATCCATCTCACTTGAAATGTTCATTGCCATGGTAATACACAACCAAACGTGCCTATATTTCACAAATCATACACCATTCATTTTTCTAATCAGTGCTCCAAATCTGGTTATGATATGTTCAATATTAAAAGAGATATGGCATATTGGTTATATGGGCGTTTTCGAGTAGAGCCTACCCTTAACTAAAATTGAGTAACATATGTAATTTTATTAAATACAAATGAACCCATTTTAAACGTTTTACAATAGAGTATATAGTGATATTCTTCGTCACGTAAACAGTAGTCACACATAATTATATAACATCATGACATAAATAATAGGCCAAACATTTCGATATATGACAATGTCTAATGCAATATCATTGAATGCAGAACGTATTTACAAGTTTTTGTTCATTTAACACAAAATACAGTAAGTTTTGCAATGTTATTATAAACAACAATTATTCCAGCCCATGTTAATCCGTTACTGTAATATCACTCACGCGACTTGATTGCCGTTAACTTTTGTTATTCGGCTATCTTCTAAAGACTAAAGTCTAAACTCTTTGTGGTGCAATATAGTACATTCTGGTACTGTTCTGGCTTGCCTCCAGCATATCTTGCATCTCAACAGATTATAATTGGATACCAAGTAACTTGGTACTAACCTTCTTGCGATCTGATTTCTCGGCGGCGGCGCGTTTGACCGAAAATATGCGTCGCTTCGATGGCTGAGGTCCATGACTAAATATCGTAGGCACTGAACCTGGCTTCAAACATCGACGTCGGTGACGTTTTGTCGGATCTTGTGTCATTAACTGACGATACAGATTTCCTTCGAAGCACGTTTCTTCAAAATGGTTTGAACATAGTGCGTTGTATTTCGAAGGTTTCCAACCAGCCCGTCCACAGTTGTGAATCCACTGTTTCACTTCCGGTTGTTTCAAAGAGAAACAAAAAAGACAGCTCATTATCCTTCGCTGTACTATTGTTACAACCGTATGTAGAGCAGTGTGGCATATTGCAAGTCACGTTTTCACTGTAAGCTCAACTTATACTAATATAAGGAACCGCATCCCATGAACATGAACTAACTACGCGAACTACACACGATTGTGTGACGTACACGGCAAGAATAATGCTGCTCGTTTATTGGTTGCTTTCGGCCAAATGAACACATCATCAGTAAAATGGCAGTCTACATGTTATCGCAGATTTCGTTAGAATCTTCCACTTTAAGACTACATTCCGAGTAAACCACTGAACTGAAAATTTTGATTGTAGATGCAAATGGTTAGTTTGTGCTAACTCTTTTAGGTGCTTAAAACCACAATGTTGCCTTTTGTCTTCCTTTAAAAAATGTTCACCAGACGTGAAGGTCTTTCTCAGTTTGTACGTACATTTGGACATAATAAATGGAAAATGGCAACTGTTTCACACATAAGCTTATAGAAGCTATTTACCAGGATTAAACAGAAGTATGGCCTTCATGAGGACATATTCCTCCTTGCTGATCTTGAGCAGTGTGAGTTTCCTGGCAAGTTGACGTGAGGCCGCGTCGTAGGCAAGGGGAGAACCCATCTTGACTGCATCATCCTCCGAACATTTGAAGTCATCGGCGAAGACGAGGATGCCCTGGTACGGAGACGAGCGATAGACGAGGTTGAAGCACTGGATGTCCAGCCACGTACTTTGTAGGAGCACCATCTGATCCGACAGTGACAGATTCAGGAAGCCTGCAGGAAAATACACTGAATTAATACACAAATCAATATCAGAGTGTCATGCTGTTATGTTATAACTTACACTCAAGTAGACACAGAGAAGGCAAAAGTATCTGGCTGTTATTCACCAAGACATTTCAATATTTGTAAAACTGACGAACCAGTTTTAATCAATGTCAAGTTCACCCCAGTTAAAATAAGCAAGTTTTAATTCAGTTTATATATATAAGTTACATAATTTCTTGGAAATATTTTAAAATAAACATTATGTTCACACAAGCTGCAACTGCAGAAAATTAAGTTCACTGAACATTTACTGTTGTTTACATAACATTCAGCAGGTGGCACCACTGTGACCTGGAAACGCAACAAGTTGTCACTGTCACATACTAGAGTTGTACAATCACCTTTTTATGTTGTACTATCACCTTTTTATGTACGTCACGCCTGGAAATGAGACGGTGCCAACACAATTGTGTGCCAATTGATTAACTCCATTGAGAGTTGTTACAATGTGAGCAAGGTTCAACACCACGACTAGAGTAAGGCTCGACTAATTCTGTTCACAGAACAATACTATCGCTGTCTCACAGGAAAACGATTACTCGATAATAAGAGTCACAAATATGCACTATTCTACAAGCTTCCATACCGATACATCTCACAAGACTATAAGAATACATTAACCCTCCTGGCCGTGGTTGCCCTTATGTAACCGCGTGTGCACTGGTACATTCAGGTCACATGTCTGTCTTGAAAATAGGACAACTATGACAACGATAGACAAAACTCATCACACACGGGAGGCCGTAAAAAGCGAATTATGTAAGAGCTCAGAGTATGACAACCACCTGTTTGACATTGACCTTCACAGGTCACTGCCCTGCAGGCCCTGGGAGGTAGGAGACAAGGGAGGGTGAGAGAAAGAGGGAACAGCAACTGTCATCTCTGTCACTCTTAATTACACTTGGTGACAACTCTTGAAAACATATTCTCTGTAGTTGAATATTTGCAATATACACAATAAGTAAACTGTCTTAGACCTTCCCAGTCTGCATTTGGAGAAATTAAATAATATGACAAACAACAAAATGTCCTAATTGAGCCAAAAGTGATAAGACATAAAATGGTGACATCTACCACATAATGACCTAAAGATATTCAAGGTAGAACCTATATATTAAGATTCTTAGGATCTCAACAAATTAAACAACCTTCTGGAAGACCCAATTACTTAACTCAAAGTGAAATATTCTGGGAAGAACTCGGCCATTTTGCAACAATTTTTGAATTACATCGTCTATGGCACAAATATTAATCTATAATGCTGAAAAAAACTGGGACATTGAGAACATTTGCAGAGGGTTTCAACAAACTTTGAACCCCCAAGATGGTTTATTACTACTAATCCACCCCGTCAACCATTCTTCAGTTTTTTGTCTACAAAGTTGAGTATTTCTTCTCAACACTTATGTTTTTCTATTTTAATAGAGCAGTCATGTCTGCAGTTACCCGTAAACTGATAACTATTAACATTTTGATTAATTTATGATTGAAATATTGGCACATACAAATACTAACTTTCACATATTGTGTAATGATATCATTAAAATATTTACCTAAATTTTTCATTATAAGAAAAAAAGTGAATTATTGGGAGTACCTTATTGAAAGATCACTGAAATTTGCAACAAGCTAATTTCTTTAACTTGAGTGTAGACAACGTAGATAAGAAGTTACAACATTGGTAAATTTAAACAATATGGAGATTTAAGTTTCCAATACAGCAGTAACGTGGGAAGGTGTCGAGATATAGCGAGCAGGACATCGACTGGTAACCAGTATCACAGTTCTCTGATAGCACTGCCACACTCAGTGGTGCCAGTGATGATGTCGGCCACAGACGACCTCCCTCAGTGTGTATTAATCAATATCAATGACATTCTAAGATCTACAGGTGTGCAATCCAAGCATGCACCTCTGCACGATCGACTGACTGACCGACTAAACGACGTGTGAATTTCCTAATATTAATCTGCACGCGGCGCACGGTCCGAGGCCGGACGCATGCTTCCACATTACTACACTAGATGGCGTAGGTGCGTGTTACGAGCATGCGTACTCCAGCATTTCGCTCACGAGTCTGTGAAGTGAAACGCGGTCACTCTTCTTCACTTGGAACCAGTATTCCTGGAACCATAGGTCACTGTTGGTGTAGTCTCCCCTCAAATAATGGGACCTCCTGTCCCTGACGAGAGACGACAAGGAAGATCAACATCTCTTAACAGTGATTTGGTGGCTCACGCTATTGTATAACAATTTACCGTTTCTGGTACGTAATAAACAATGTTTGGTTTTGTTGCTATGTCTCATTGAGTATAAGCTTTAACAACTGTGACATCCAAGCCGAGCTAATGACAAGTCTTTTTCACAAAACAAAATGTCACGTCCAAATTAAGCAAAGGGTATCATGACATGGAGTGTCACAACTAGATTAAGCCAAGGGCAATTCGACACACCCAACTCGCAACTGCAAATCCAAATTAAGCAACGCATTTGATAAATCAAATGCCACTGGCACGACAATAATGCAACCTCAATTTCCACGAATTAAGTGTTCCAACTTTATGACCCATAAACCTGCACTGTGTGTGTGGTGAACCACAATGTCTGCCTGTTGTTGGTCACCTTTCTTCACAAACTAGCCTGAGTCGTGACACACCAATGTCTACGACTCTAGGTCCACCAGTGCTTAAATGTGTCCCAAGCCACAAATCATTCTACAAAACTGCATTGCTTACATGCATGGGAACCTTTCGCAATAGCATGCCTTCCATAATGGCAATTCATGCAGTCCTTGAGACACTGAGAATAACAACACAAACATTCGCAACACAGCAACACTGCTAATTATTTAATGTTCATCTAAGCAGCACCTAGCAGAGCAATTCAACTGGAACTGAACACAAAGAATGCTCCGCTGGCCCACTTAGCACCAGAAAAGAAACGCACAACTTCAATAACAAACCAATGTCACATGCTCAATGTCATACGTGCAGATATCAAGCTGACCTTCAAACAACCTTTGGGGCATGACTATCTGCAAATGTTGCAATGATTCGTTACTCATTTGATACTATATATTTTGTCTGATGTAAATGTTGATAAATCATAAATATTAATCAAACATCTCATTTTCTTTTTATACAAAACTACATCTAAAGGTGACAATTCTAAGCAACATCAATTTCATAAAGCATGACTTTTGAGTGTACTTACACTGACAGCTCCCACCTATCCTACTCTGTGGCAGTCTATGCTATGTCATTATGTAACTGGAAGGTGACTGCTTATTACAGCTTTACCAACCAACTCAAGCTGTGGATTCAAGTACCAGGAACATTGCATAACAAATTCAATTCTTAATCTTAAATTGTTTAATTACAACAGATTTCTGATCCCTTCCCTTCATACAATTTGAATTTCCCACTTTAAATGGCGTCAGGGACTCAGGGTTAGTTTCTGATCAGAAAAAGTTGGACTGATATTATATATCTAGAGTATTTGTATTTTGTATACAGGCTTTAGGTTAAAAATTACATATCTAGAATATTTGTATTTTGTATAAGTTATAGCTTTGAATATTACCACTAGCAGACAAAAATAAAATGAAATGTTGAATGCACCCTGAACCCTCTCCAACACTCCCACTATCCACATCCCAGATCTGTACTATAGTCTACACTCTCCACATCCCAGATCTGTACCATAGTCTACACTCCCCACATCCCATACCTGTACTGTAGTCTACACACCCCACACCCCAGACCTGTACTGTAGTCTACACTCCCCACATCCCAGACCTGTACTGTAGTCTACACTCTCCACATCCTAGACCTGTACTGTAGTCTACATTCCCCACATCCCAGACCTGTACTGTAGTCTACACTCTCCACATCCCAGACCTGTACTGTAGTCTACACTCCCCACATCCCAGACGTACTGTAGTCTACACTCTCCACATCCCAGACATGTACTGTAGTCTACACTCTCCACATCCCAGACCTGTACTGTAGTCTACACTCCCCACATCCCAAACCTGTACTGTAGTCTACACTCTCCACATCCCAAACCTGTACTGTAGTCTACACTCCCCACACCCCAGACCTGTACTGTAGTCTACACTCTCCACATCCCAGACCTGTACTGTAGTCTACACTTCCCACATCCCAGACCTGTACTGTAGTCTACCCTCCCCACATCCCAGACCAGTACTGTAGTCTACACTCTCCACATCCCAGACCTGTACTGCAGTCTACACTCCCCACATCCCAGACCTGTACTGTAGTCTACACTCTCCACATCCCAGACCCGTACTGTAGTCTACACTCCCCACATCCCAGACCAGTACTGTAGTCTACACTCTCCACATCCCAGACCTGTACTGTAGTCTACACTCCCCACATCCCAGACCTGTACTGTAGTCTACACTCCCCACATCCCAGACCTGTACTGTAGTCTACACTCTCCACATCCCAGACCTGTACTGTAGTCTACACTCTCCACATCCTAGACCTGTACTGTAGTCTACACTCTCCACATCCCAGACCTGTATTGTAGTCTACACTCCCCACATCCCAGACCTGTCTTGTAGTCTACACTCTCCACATCCCAGATCTGTACTGTAATCTACACTTCCCACATCCCAGACCTGTACTGTAGTCTACCCTACCCACATCCCAGACCAGTACTGTAGTCTACACTCTCCACATCCCAGACCTGTACTGCAGTCTACACTTCCCACATCCCAGACCTGTACTGTAGTCTACACTCCCCACATCCCAGACCAGTACTGTAGTCTACACTCTCCACATCCCAGACCTGTACTGCAGTCTACACTCCCCACATCCCAGACCTATACTGTAGTCTACACTCTCCACATCCCAGACCTGTACTGTAGTCTACACTCCCCACATCCTAGACCTGTACTGTAGTCTACACTCCCCACATCCTAGACCTGTACTGTAGTCTACACTCTCCACACCCCAGACCTGTACTGTAGTCTACACTCTCCACATCCTAGACCAGTACTGTAGTCTACACTCCCCACATCCTAGTCCTGTACTGTAGTCTACACTCTCCACATCCCAGACCTGTACTGTAGTCTACACTCTCCACATCCTAGACCTGTACTGTAGTCTACACTCTCCACATCCCAGACCTGTACTGTAGTCTACACTCTCCACACCCCAGACATGTAGTGTAGTCTACACTCCCCACATCCCAGACATGTACTGTAGTCTACACTCTCCACATCCCAGACCTGTACTGTAGTTTACACTCTCCACATCCTAGACCTGTACTGTAGTCTACTCTCCACATCCTAGACCTGTACTGTAGTCTACACTCCCCACATCCCAGACCTGTCTTGTAGTCTACACTCTCTACATCCCAGATCTGTACTGTAATCTACACTTCCCACATCCCAGACCTGTACTGTAGTCTACCCTCCCCACATCCCAGACCAGTACTGTAGTCTACACTCTCCACATCCCAGACCTGTACTGCAGTCTACACTCCCCACATCCCAGACCTGTACTGTAGTCTACACTCTCCACATCCCAGACCCGTACTGTAGTCTACACTCCCCACATCCCAGACCAGTACTGTAGTCTACACTCTCCACATCCCAGACCTGTACTGCAGTCTACACTTCCCACATCCCAGACCTGTACTGTAGTCTACACTCTCCACATCCCAGACCTGTACTGTAGTCTACATCCCAGACCTGTACTGTAGTCTACACTCCCCACATCCCAGACCTGTACTGTAGTCTACACTCCCCACATCCCAGACCTGTACTGTAGTCTACACTCTCCACATCCCAGACCTGTACTGTAGTCTACACTCCCCACATCCCAGACCTGTACTGTAGTCTACACTCTCCACATCCCAGACCTGTACTGCAGTCTACACTCCCCACATCCCAGACCTGTACTGTAGTCTACACTCTCCACATCCCAGACCTGTACTGTAGTCTACACTCCCCACATCCCAGACCAGTACTGTAGTCTACACTCTCCACATCCCAGACCTGTACTGCAGTCTACACTTCCCACATCCCAGACCTGTACTGTAGTCTTCACTCCCCACATCCCAGACCAGTACTGTAGTCTACACTCTCCACATCCCAGACCTGTACTGTAGTCTACACTCTCCACATCCTAGACCTGTACTGTAGTCTACACTCTCCACATCCCAGACCTGTACTGTAGTATACACTCTCCACATCCTAGACCTGTACTGTAGTCTACACTCCCCACATCCCAGACCTGTACTGTAGTCTACACTCCCCACATCCCAGACCTGTACTGTAGTCTACACTCTCCACATCCCAGACCAGTACTGTAGTCTACACTCTCCACATCCCAGACCTGTACTGCAGTCTACACTTCCCACATCCCAGACCTGTACTGTAGTCTACACTCCCCACATCCCAGACCAGTACTGTAGTCTACACTCTCCACATCCCAGACCTGTACTGCAGTCTACACTCCCCACATCCCAGACCTGTACTGTAGTCTACACTCTCCACATCCCAGACCTGTACTGTAGTCTACACTCTCCACATCCTAGATCTGTACTGTAGTCTACACTCCCCACATCCTAGACCTGTACTGTAGTCTACACTGTCCACATCCTAGACCTGTACTGTAGTCTACACTCCCCACATCCTACACCTGTACTGTAGTCTACACTCTCCACATCCCAGACCTGTACTGTAGTCTACACTCCCCACATCCCAGACCTGTACTGTAGTCTACACTCTCCACATCCCAGACCTGTACTGTAGTTTACACTCTCCACATCCTAGACCTGTACTGTAGTCTACACTCTCCACATCCCAGACCTGTACTGTAGTCTACACTCCCCACATCCCAGACCTGTCTTGTAGTCTACACTCTCCACATCCCAGATCTGTACTGTAATCTACACTTCCCACATCCCAGACCTGTACTGTAGTCTACCCTACCCACATCCCAGACCAGTACTGTAGTCTACACTCTCCACATCCCAGACCTGTACTGCAGTCTACACTTCCCACATCCCAGACCTGTACTGTAGTCTACACTCCCCACATCCCAGACCAGTACTGTAGTCTACACTCTCCACATCCCAGACCTGTACTGCAGTCTACACTCCCCACATCCCAGACCTATACTGTAGTCTACACTCTCCACATCCCAGACCCGTACTGTAGTCTACACTCTCCACATCCCAGACCTGTACTGCAGTCTACACTCCCCACATCCCAGACCTGTACTGTAGTCTACATTCTCCACATCCCAGACCTGTACTGTAGTCTACACTCCCCACATCCCAGACCTGTACTGTAGTCTACACTCCCCACATCCCAGACCTGTACTGTAGTATACACTCCCCACATCCCAGACCTGTACTGTAGTATACACTCCCCACATCCCAGACCTGTACTGTAGTATACACTCCCCACATCCCAGACCTGTACTGTAGTCTACACTCCCCACATCCCAGACCTGTACTGTAGTCTACACTCCCCACATCCCAGACCTGTACTGTAGTCTACACTCCCCACATCCCAGACCTGTACTGTAGTCTACACTCCCCACATCCCAGACCTGTACTGTAGTCTACACTCTCCACATCCCAGACCTGTACTGTAGTCTACACTCTCCACATCCCAGACCTGTACTGTAGTCTACACTTCACACATCCCAGACCTGTACTGTAGTCTACACTCCCCACATCCCAGACCTGTACTGTAGTCTACACTCCCCACATCCCAGACCTGTACTGTAGTCTACACTCCCCACATCCCAGACCAGTACTGTAGTCTACACTCCCCACATCCCAGACCAGTACTGTAGTCTACACTCTCCACATCCCAGACCTGTACTGTAGTCTACATGTCACAAGTTGGTAAATGGGAACACTGTTAGTATTCGACTGTCACGTTGACCATGGGAACTCTGCTGGTTCCGACAACTTGTCCCCAGACGCCTGTATCCCTCACTGCTGGTCTTCTATAGTAATTATTAGTTATAAACATAACAATAATTATAATAACCAATTTTAGATTACATTAGCCATTTCGTTCAAATTAAATATTTTTTTATTCTAGTCAACCACGTTAGTTTAATTTTAAGTACTGTAAATCCTGTATTTGTAGTCGCAAAAACCTTATTTAAAGGCGCACCTGGACTTTGAATGACAGTTCCGTAGGGTTCACATTTAAAAAAAATTAAGTGGGTTCGAAAAGTCATAAATTTGCTATTAATTATCATAAATGAATGAATCAAGTATGATTTTATTGGTAAAATACTTGATTGTAATACACTGATAATAACTATATAACATTTTATATTATCGTTGGAATATTACTATATGTGAATGTTGTCAAAATGGAAAACAAAAATAAACAATTTTCACCGTGCTACCAGAAAATAACTGTGTGGCTGAATGTCCATACATCCAGTGAACGAAACGTAGCCTTGCATTTAAGCTATAATAATAATAATACATTTATTCGTACCAAAAATGTACAATTTGACTATATCAATGTATATAAGTTACTGTGTACATAAAACAGTAAGCAATGAGCGGAGCTCGTCAATGGCTAAAAAAGAAGAGCTACCCGCATTATATCTATATTATGTAATACATCTTTTGCAAATGAGACTCTACATACTAGTTCATCATCCAGCCCCTCCTGATAGTGGTCTTGAATCATACCATAAAACTGATTAGACGTCATTCGAAAGAATGTCATGGCATCAACTTTGTATTTGGACATGATATAGTTAAAACCTTTAGACATGTATGACCCACTACCTTGAAGGGCTAGATGAGAGAGCATTTTCAAACTGGAGTTACTGCATTTCAAGCAACTCTGCATAAATCGTACCATTCGATTCATAATTTGAATTTGAATCGGTAAACAGTCTGCTAAAAGTGGCACCATATTACAATGCGTGCAAACTGGTAGATTAAAAAGTTTTCTGATACCTTTGTGCCACGTAGTATACATATCAAGATGTTTGTTTTGTAAGTTCTACAGACACACACCATAGAAAGATGTACAGTACAACATATATAATTGACGTTTTATGTTTAAACCCAAAATTAGCAGATAATGCATTTACACGCCATATAAAATCATGACACATATCTTTTATCATAGCCTGGTGAGTGTCAGGACCAATAATGTGGCCTAAATGCAACCCTTTTTTACTATGTTTCACTTTTAAACCATCAAAGTAAAATGGGCAGTCGGTACCACTGCCATATTTAATAAGTTGACATTTTGCCGGGTTGAATTGTAAATCATATTCATATGCAAATTTTAGACATATATCACACATTTTGTTCAATGCATATATCGATGGAGCTACAAAGATATATCATCAGCATAGCCAACAGCACCATAGTACTTATGACCAATCATACAGCCAAAACAAGACATGCAGAGTCTTGTTAACATTTCATCAATGTAGATTGAAAATAAAATGGGGGACAACACCCCACCCTGCTTCACACCATTGGTAGTGGAGAAATGCAATGACATGGAATCGTTCCATGATACATTTAAATGTTGATTAGTGTACATATAAAGTAAACATCTGATTAAAAGGGGATTCATTCCTCTTTCCATCAGTAAGTTAAAAAGTTTAACACAATTTACTTTATCAAATGCTTTAGTCGCATCTAGTAATAACACGTAAACATCTGATTTATTCTGCTGGAAATAGTTCCAGTCTCCATTAACGCAAATGTACATTTAGCTGTAGAGCTTTGAGGCTTGAAACCAAACTTTAGATCACTTGTTTTAAGAGCATCAGAACTTTTTATCATTATAACCCAATCAAATATTTTCGATAGAGGGCTGCTAAGGGCAATGGCTCGATAGTTATCAGAATTATTTGCTGATTACCTCTTGTTTTTTACCAGAGCTTGAATTGTTGAAATATTAAAACCATCCGGGGTATACCCGTGATATATCATTGCTGTGAATAGCAAAGAAAGAAAAACATGTAATTTGTTAGGTGCATGAATAAAGTGGTCGGTATATATAACGCCATATCTATCACATTTGTTACTCTTAACATGATTAATGCCATTCAAAACATCATCCACCGTAATAGTATTTTCACCTTCGTTACAATGTGCATCTATTTTACTATGTATGTTTTGTAGTAATGACGTCATATCCTCTTCATTATAGGCTACTGAATTATACAAGTCCTCATACTTAGTAGCAAAGTGTTTAGAAATATTTTCATCTCCTGTCACTTCATCAACCATGTTGGGTAGCATATTATTGTTCTTTGTAACTTTACCTACTTCTTTCCAGAAGTCCCTATTTTTATTTCCAAGTAAAGCTGTTGCCATACTTTCTTTTTTAACATTATTTTGATTACGTTTAACAAAACGAACTGCTCTGTGATATTGAGAGCGTGATCTACGCATGACGTCAGCAATAACAGCATTGCGAGGAGAGCCACAATCTTTCCACACATTATGCCAAAACATTGACGCTTCTCTGTATGGTTTAACGTGCTCATTCCAACCCGCTATTACCTTCGAATTTCCCTGTTTTGAAGTATGTGGAATGGAGTTTTGACAAGCTCTTATAGATATGTACCTTCTAGAAGAAGGTGAACAATAATTAACATCTAAACTCAAGGTAAGAACCAGTGGCGAATGAAATGATAAATTTGCACCATCATGCATAGTATAATATTCTAACATGGTCAAAGAGTCCATTGTTTAACAGAAAATGATCAATGACATGAGTACTATTGTTCACAGGACTAGTAAATGTATAACAAACATTGTCCTTCAAAATCAATAGATGGTTTGATTGTTTCACGTTCACATATGTAATTTAAATGTTTCGTAAAGTTAGAAGACACATGATTGAAAGACGTGTTCATATCATCTCCAATAATGAAATTGGAACAGTTCATTATATTACATGTACTCATAATTTCAATCAAAATATTGCAGTACAGTTCATCATTAGATCTGGTATCACATGGCATGTACACATTAAAAAGTAATAATGACATGCTTTGCATAGTTATATTAACTGCACATATTCTATTAGAGTTCATAATGACTGGGGAGACAATACAGTTCAAGGAATTTTTCCACAAAATGGAACATCCACCATATCCTCTGCCATTTAAAAACATAGTATTATCTATTCCAGAAACATCATGAGATAAAATGCTAACATTGTTATCACAGGGTATGTTTTTAATCCTATGAAACTGAGATTCCATTAACCAATGTTCCTGGAGTAAAACAAAATCATGTGTTTTGATGAGCTCTGAGACATATTCAGGCTTACCTGGACCAAAGCCAGTACAATTATAACTTGAAATAGTAAGGTTACTAGCCATATTAAAAATCGTAGATTATGTCGGAAGACAATGAATTCAGAACATGTTACACGTGTTCTTAAAGCGGAATATACGAATGCTGATGCCTTCTGGCCATACACCACTGTCAAACAGCTTATATGGTAAAGCTAGAATTATTCAAATATGTTGAGAAGTTTTATTTTTATGCCATTTTTATAGAATCATGTGTAATGTTGATGCTATAAATTGAAAAGACTACCTGGATTGTAGCTGGTTCAGTGCAGTCTACCAGCTGTGTTGACTTTAAAGGTGTTTGATTGACAGCTGGTAATAACAATGCTATCATCCTAGTCTCAGGCACTGGGATTATAACACTGTATCTCATACCAGTGCAAGTGCCATTTACTCCAGTGCAAAGAGACACTTATAATGGTGTTGTTTTGACAATCATGTGAAGCCTGGCTTCAGTAAAGCCAAGGTGTGAACGTTGTTCTTGGAAGTCAATTGTGCTTGGAACTCAGCTTAAAACATCAACACCTGATACCATGAGCAAGCTAAACAAAGCAGACAGTTGTTACAGATGATGTCTGCTAGTGTGGGACAGTTGCCAAGAACGACTGATGCCATCATATTCAAAGATGTTTGTGTGTGGCCCGTGGCCGCGATGCCGACGGCTCAGATATGGATACGCGGGATGATGTCACCATGTCGTTCCAGGCAGCGTTCTTTGACTGTAACAATGAAAGTGATTTTGGTGGATTTTAGTTGTAAAATGGATGATGCCATCATATTTTAAGATGTTTGTGTGTGGCCTGTGGCCGCGATGCCGACGGCTCAGATATGGATACGCGGGATGATGCCGCCATGTCGTTCCAGGCAGCATTCTTTGATTGTAACAACGAAAGTGATTTTGGCGGATTTTAGTTGTAAAATGGATGATGCCATCATATTTGAAGGTGTTTGCCCAGGGCGCGCGGCATGGATACATGTATGGAATGACACCGCTGGAACGGCATGGATACATGTATGGAATGACACCGCTGGAACGGCATGGATACATGTACGGAATGACACCGCTGGAACGGCATGGATACATGTACGGAATGACACCGCTGGAACGGCATGGATACATGTATGGAATGACACCGCTGGAACGACATGGATACATGTATGGAATGACACCGCTGGAACGGCATGGATACATGTATGGAATGACACCGCTGGAACGGCATGGATACATGTATGGAATGACACCGCTGGAACGGCATGGATACATGTATGGAATGACACCGCTGGAACGGCATGGATACATGTATGGAATGACACCGCTGGAACGGCATGGATACATGTATGGAATGACACCGCTGGAACGGCATGGCCTTCTTCAATGGTAGCAGTGAAGATGAAAATAACTTCAATGACAATGGATTTTCATGTTTTGTATGTTTTGATCTTTGTTTCTGAACACTTTATGGACACAGGTTTTTATGTGTTATGTAATGAATTTTTTGTACTTTTTTCGGTAAGTTTTTCACTTATTACATATGTTACTACTGACAACCCAGTGAGCCAATTTTCACAAAATGTTCGTTAAATTACTATATTTAAAGACGCACCCCAAATTAGCGGCTGCAAATACAGGATTTACAAGTATATTTTTTATTCCGTGGTAACATGACTTTAGCAACATATTAGTTTATTATCACTGTCTAATTATGTCATTGTAAAGTGAAATAAATTATACTATTATGATTATAATTTACTATACTATTTATTGATCAACAGTTGTTCACAGAAGTATACTAATGTTATAAAATTTTCTCGGTAAATTGTATTATTATAACCTGACCATTAACTGACCCAAACTGCGTACACATGTACAGTGCTCATTTTACTAGTGACTCTAGAATGTGCTTCGTGCATCAGACACGTTGCCCTTGTCTGCAGATATGCTGACACTGCAAATGGAATCTCATTGCTTATGTAATATACAGTACATGACATGCACCATGCTTGTTTTATCACCAGCATCAGTAGACACTTGTACAAAGGAAGCTATCTAAAGTATTGGAACTGCTCCAGTAGTAACTGTCTAAATATAGTGGTCTTGCCCGGGAGTGGTGCTCTAACACATCATCTTCGGATTCTTCACATGACCGAGGTCGATGTTTATCTCACATGACCTAGTGACACACTAACACAGCCAGTGTTTTCAAAGCTACAATCAGCACATTTCACCACGGAATAAATTATGTTATTTTTGTACATTCTAAATATAGTCAGTTCCCTCCATCAGGACACTATTACATCATATGTTATGTTGTTCTTTGTGTGGTTCACTTGTCCAGGCCCCTGAGGTCTAGCTCCTGTAGTGCTGCACTGCTCTTGCTGATATTGCCCTCCACTGTTCCATGTCAGCAGCCCCCTCCCTCTACTGCTCCTTGTCAGCAGCCCCCTCCCTCCACTGCTCCCTGTCAGCAGCCCCCTCCCTCTACTGTTCCCTATTAGCAGCCACCTCTCTCTACTGCTCCCTGTCAGCAGTCCCCTCCCTCTACTGCTTCCTGTCAGCAGCCCCCTCCCTCTACTGCTCCCTGTCAGCAGCCCCCTCCCTCTACTGCTCCCTGTCAGCAGCCCCCTCCTACTGCTTCCTGTCAGCAGCTCCCTCCCTCTACTGCTTCCTGTCAGCAGCCCCCGCCCTCTACTGCTTCCTGTCAGCAGCACCCTCCCTCTACTGCTTCCTTTCAGCAGCCCCCTCCCTCTACTGTTTCCTGTCAGCAGCACCCTCCTTCTACTGCTCCCTGTCAGCAGCACCCTCCCTCTACTGCTCCCTGTCAGCAGCCCCCTCCTACTGCTTCCTGTCAGCAGCCCCCGCCCTCTACTGCTTCCTGTCAGCAGCACCCTCCCTCTACTGCTTCCTTTCAGCAGCCCCCTCCCTCTACTGTTTCCTGTCAGCAGCACCCTCCTTCTACTGCTCCCTGTCAGCAGCATCCTCCCTCTACTGCTCCCTGTCAGCAGCCCCCTCCTACTGCTTCCTGTCAGCAGCCCCCGCCCTCTACTGCTTCCTGTCAGCAGCACCCTCCCTCTACTGCTTCCTTTCAGCAGCCCCCTCCTTCTACTGTTTCCTGTCAGTAGCCCCCTCCCTCTACTGCTTCCTGTCAGCAGCCCCCGCCCTCTACTGCTTCCTGTCAGCAGCACCCTCCCTCTACTGCTCCCTGTCAGCAGCCCCCTCCTACTGCTTCCTGTCAGCAGCTCCCTCCCTCTACTGCTTCCTGTCAGCAGCCCCCACCCTCTACTGCTTCCTGTCAGCAGCACCCTCCCTCTACTGCTTCCTTTCAGCAGCCCCCTCCCTCTACTGTTTCCTGTCAGCAGCCCTCTCCCTCTACTGCTCATATATGTAAAAATAAAACAGACTTAGCAAGTTCAATGATGTATCTCGCCTGTTATGAAACAAATGTATTTCAGATACTTTTCACACAGCTGCAATGCCAGACCTGCCAGGGTACCCAATTACTGGACACATTAGTCATCAACCACCAAAATAAACAAGCTATTTTCCTTGTCCACATATCCAGATTAGAACTTGCACATTGAAGTTATACAATAAAACAGATATATAACTGCAATTGCAAAAAAATGTATTGTGTATTAGTAAAAATGGGTATGTTGTTTCATAAGCTAATTATCTTCAAGCATATCCATTTCAACTTTCACTTGAAAACGATTCATTATTTAAATATACAAAATGTATGATTAAAGTTGAAATAAACTTATTTGTATTACTGATCACTAAACTGGTGTTTAAAATGTAAAATGGATGTTGCCATCATATTTGAAGGTGTTTGCCCAGTGCACGCGACATGGATACATGTATGGAATGACACCGCTGGAACGGCATGGATACATGTATGGAATGACACCGCTGGAACGGCATGGATACATGTATGAATGACACCGCTGGAACGGCATGGATACATGTATGGAATGACACCGCTGGAACGGCATGGATACATGTATGGAATGACACCGCTGGAACGGCATGGATACATGTATGGAATGACACCGCTGGAACGGCATGGATACATGTATGGAATGACACCGCTGGAACGGCATGGATACATGTATGGAATGACACCGCTGGAACGGCATGGATACATGTATGGAATGACACCGCTGGAACGGCATGGATACATGTATGGAATGACACCGCTGGAACGACATGGATACATGTATAGAATGACACCGCTGGAACGGCATGGATACATGTATGGAATGACACCGCTGGAACGGCATGGATACATGTATGGAATGACACCGCTGGAACGGCATGGATACATGTATGGAATGACACCGCTAGAACGGCATGGCCTTCTTCAATGGTAGCAGTGAAGATGAAAATAACTTCAATGACAATGGATTTTCATGTTTTGTATGTTTTGATCTTTGTTTCTGAACACTTTATGGACACAGGTTTTTATGTGTTATGTAATTAATTTTTTGTACTTTTTTCGGTAAGTTTTTCACTTATTACATATGTTACTACTGACAACCCAGTGAGCCAATTTTCACAAAATGTTCGTTAAATTACTATATTTAAAGACGCACCCCAAATTAGCGGCTGCAAATACAGGATTTACAAGTATATTTTTTATTCCGTGGTAACATGACTTTAGCAACATATTAGTTTATTATCACTGTCTAATTATGTCATTGTAAAGTGAAATAAATTATACTATTATGATTATAATTTACTATACTATTTATTGATCAACAGTTGTTCACAGAAGTATACTAATGTTATAAAATTTTCTCGGTAAATTGTATTATTATAACCTGACCATTAACTGACCCAAACTGCGTACACATGTACAGTGCTCATTTTACTAGTGACTCTAGAATGTGCTTCGTGCATCAGACACGTTGCCCTTGTCTGCAGATATGCTGACACTGCAAATGGAATCTCATTGCTTATGTAATATACAGTACATGACATGCACCATGCTTGTTTTATCACCAGCATCAGTAGACACTTGTACAAAGGAAGCTATCTAAAGTATTGGAACTGCTCCAGTAGTAACTGTCTAAATATAGTGGTCTTGCCCGGGAGTGGTGCTCTAACACATCATCTTTGGATTCTTCACATGACCGAGGCCGATGTTTATTTCATATGACCTAGTGACACACTAACACAAAAAACGAGCACATTTCACCAGGGAATAAATTATTTTATTTTTGTACATTCTAAATATAGTCAGTTCCCTCCATCAGGACACCATTACATCATATACTATGTTGTTCTTTGTGTGGTTCACTTGTCCAGGCCTCTGAGGTATAGCTCCTGCAGTGCTCTTGCTGTTATTGCCCTCCACTGCTCCCTGTCCGCAGCCCCCTCCCTCCACTGCTCCCTGTCAGCAGCCCCCTCCCTCTACTGCTCCCTGTCAGCAGCCCCCCTCCCTCCACTGCTCCCTGTCAGCAGCCCCCTCCCTCCACTGCTCCCTGTCAGCAGACCCCTCCCTCTACTGCTCCTTGTCAGCAGCCCCCTCCCTCCACTGCTCCCTGTCAGCAGCACCCTCCCTCTACTGCTTCCTGTCAGCAGCCCCCTCCCTCCACTGCTCCCTGCCAGCAGCCCCCTCCCTCTACTGCTTCATGTCAGCAGCCCCCTCCCTCTACTACTTCCTGTCAGCAGCCCCCTTCCTCTTCTGCTCCCTGTCAGCAGCCCCCCCCCACTGCTCCATGTCAATAGAACCCTCCCTCCACTGCTCCCTATCACTAGCCCCCTATCTCCACTGCTTCCTATCAGTAGCCCCCTATCTCCACTGCTCCCTATCAGAAGCCCCCTATCTCCAAGGCTCCCTATCAGCAGCTCACTCTCCACCACTCTCTCATATACATAAAAATAAAACAGACTTAGCAAGTTCAATGATGTATCGCCTGTTATGAAACAAATCTATTTCGGATACCTTTCACACAGCTGCAGTGACAGACCTGCCAGGGTACCCAATTACTGGACACACTAGTCACCAAACAACCAAAATAAACAAGCTATTTTCATTGTCCACATATCCAGATTAGAACTTACACAATGAAGTTATACAATAAAACAGATATATAACATATGGGTCCTCTACTTTACTTTTGGCAATTGCCAAAAAATGTATTGTGTATTACTAAAAATGGGTAAGTTGTTTCATAAGCTAATTATCTTCAAGCATATCCATTTCAACTTTTACTTGAAAACGAGTCATTGTTTAACCATACAAAATGTATGATTCAAGTTGAAATAAACATATTTGTATTACTGATCACTAAACTGGTGTTTATGAAATCAGAGTGCACCTAATATATATATAAACTAAAAAACTAACTTTTGCCAATTTGATTCTAAAATTTCACTCAATCTTAACCATCCCCACATCCATACTTCTCTGTACCATCCACTGTATGAACTTAATTGCCAAACATTGTGATTCCGCCTGTTCTCAAATGTCTTGCTGCTGACACGCAAGGTTCCTTAAGTCTGGGTAAAGATGACATTAATATTTAGTAGACATGCTATGGTCTCATTCATATATTCCAAAGCATTAACAGGGCCGTGTCTCCAATGCTACAGACACAATGTCCACCTGCCTGTAAATCAGCTTGGTTCAACATGAATCCAGACAGTAAATAACTTGTAGAATGACTTGTAGCTGGCAGTGTCAGCAATGGATGTCATGATAAAGCATGTCTTCAGCAAATAGCCAACACTATGAATGTCATTGCCAAGCAGATATAGCCATGATAAATATGTCATCAGCAAACAGGCTGGCTACACAATGGAAGACTTGAAGCACCAGGCGATAGGCCAGGCTAGTATCACATGATCAAATAAAATATGGAAACCAATGACATCAAGGGAGGGACCATCAGTGACAATGCAAGCAAAGAAAAATAAAGGACACCATCAGTTTGAGCAATAGTCATCCAGAGGATTAAAAGAAAGAAGTGCCATGAATAAAACGATGACATCACAAGGCCATTAGAGCAAGACAATGGGCTCACAAGACAGTCATCCAGTGGATTAAAAGAAAGAAGTGCCAAGAATAAAACGATGACATGACAAGGCCATTAGAGCAAGACAATGGGCTCACAAGACAGTCATCCAGTGGATTAAAAGAAAGAAGTGCCAAGAATAAAACGATGACATGACAAGGCCATTAGAGCAAGACAATGGGCTCACAAGACAGTCATCCAGTGGATTAAAAGAAAGAAGTGCCAAGAATAAAACGATGACATCACAAGGCCATTAGAGCAAGACAATGGGCTCACAAGACAGTCATCCAGTGGATTAAAAGAAAGAAGTGCCAAGAATAAAACGATGACATCACAAGGCCATTAGAGCAAGACAATGGGCTCACAAGACAGTCATCCAGTGGATTAAAAGAAAGAAGTGCCAAGAATAAAACGATGACATGACAAGGCCATTAGAGCAAGACAATGGGCTCACAAGACAGTCATCCAGTGGATTAAAAGAAAGAAGTGCCAAAAATAAAACGATGACATGACAAGGCCATTAGTGCAAGACAATGGGCTCACAAGACAGTCATCCAGTGGATTAAAAGAAAGAAGTGCCAAGAATAAAACGATGACATGACAAGGCCATTAGAGCAAGACAATGGGCTCACAAGACAGTCATCCAGTGGATTAAAAGAAAGAAGTGCCAAGAATAAAACGATGACATGACAATGCCATTAGAGCAAGACAATGGGCTCACAAGACAGTCATCCAGTGGATTAAAAGAAAGAAGTGCCAAGAAAAAAACGATGACATCACCAGGCCATTAGAGCAAGACAGTGGGCTCACAAGGAACATGCTACGTTAAACAGAATCCACTCTTACATATAAGGAACTTTTTAAAAACGAAAATATGCAAGAGAAAAGCCGCCACCGAATCACCAAGGATACTATTTCCGTGACATACTGGTGAAAGTGTACTGGTAGCGCATCCTCGAGATAATAGTTTTCAGTACACAACACCACTGTTTAGTAGTTAAATTGATTTTTAAGAGCAAAATCTATGAGCTGATAAGAATGTTAGTGAAACGATCCCTTGGTGCACATAGACAGGAATCACTGAGAGGGTCAATCACTGACCTGGTACTTGTTTGGCCCAGCCTATCGTAGCCACGAGTTCTCGGTCGGCCAGGTCGGACAGAGTCGCCATCAGCTTGTATTCGTCGTCCGGCAACGAAGCGTCGGGCATCGCATAAACCTTCTCGGGTTCAATAGTCAGCAGAGCCGCCAAAATCTTATTGTCTGCAACGTAAGTGAAGAAGGATCAGTAACTCATTCACAGATACAAGATCGCTACATTGTTTATTTATATCACCTTCTTATTACCTTCTTTTCTTGTTGACTCAACCAGCTGTTAATACGGGAATACTATTACTGCCGTGTTTAATTAATACAGATCATGCCACGATGCAATACTAGTTAGTTTCTGGCTACAAATCCCTGATATTTAATTGGTAATACCAAAATGGCACGATGGATAATATATATATATATCTGGAAATCACAAGCAAATACAAATTTTTCAAAAAAATGCTGACAGATT